>SNQJ01S0044913.1:49570-73472 GCA_010110895.2 Picea sitchensis
CTCTATCCCTGCCCCTTCCTATTTTGATCTCGCGACGTTGGATTTCATCACCAACTAGTGGTTTCATCATAGGAAGGTTTGTTTGATTGTTTGCTTCTCAGATTCTTAGCGTGTGTTGTTTGTTTTAGTTAGTGGACCTTAGGTCAAGTCAGTATTAATGGCATCGATTCCTGGGAGTACCAATGGAGGCACCCCTTCTCCTAGGGAACCTTATACATTTCCTTCGTTTCGAAACTTTGGTCCTCCATATGTTGCCACATTGAGTCTTCCAGGACTCACTATTAGATTACCAGTTTGGTTGTTCCCCACTCTGGTGATCCCGAATCCTCCCAATGTTTCAGTTGCACCTAATACTTTGGGTGTCAATACACCACCCACACATCAACCTCATGTCGACTTTTCTCCTTCTTCACCCATCAAGTCTCCTTCCATTTCTCCTTATTCGCATAGTGAAATATCTAAAGCAAGTAGCCAGGTTGATCAGAAGAAGAAGAAACAGAAAGAGAAGAAGAAGAAGAACCCGAAAAGGAAAAAGGCCCCAACAACATCAGATGTTGGCTCTAAGAAATCAGTTACTTTTAATAGTACTGGGAGTGTTTATAAGCTCAACAGGATTNTAAATTCCCTTGTAGCCTTTGTAAGGGTGACCACTTTCTGAGGGATTGCCCCGGTCTTACCCAGGTCTTAGAAATGTGGTCCTTCGCGTCATCGGCATCTGTTAGTCATGTTGATGATACCCCGTCAACTAGTGATGTTCAGGTTGGTAAGAAGAAGAAAACTATCAAGGTCCCTTGAATGTTGTGTAAAGGTGATCATTACTCTCACCTTTGCCCTCGTATGGACGAGGCTTCTTCTCTTTTGGAAAAACTTCAACTTCTAAAAGGTTATCGTAAGCTTTCCCCCGACCCATCATTAGTTGATGGATTGGTCAATCTGGTTCCATCCTCGGTGAGTCCGGTTGATCAGATGGTCAATCTAGTTTCCTCCTCGATTGAACCACAAACCCAAGTAGTTGATCCAGTTCCATCATCGATCAGCCCCGCTCTTCATTAAAAGAGTGACACTAAAGTGGTCGATCTGTTTTCATCCTCGGTCGATCCCACTCTCCCATCAAAGAGTGACACCAAAGTGGTCGATGCGGTTTCACCATCGGTCGATCCCATTCCTCCATTGAGGAATGTCAAAGTGACTGATCCAGTCCCGTCCTCAGTCAGTCCCACTCTTCCTATGAAGAGTGCTAAAGTGTTCTATCCAATTCCACCATTAGTTGACCCGATCCAATCATCGGTCGATCCTACTCTCTCTCTAGAGAGTAAACCCGATATTGCCCATGTTTTTCTTGTTAATACAGACTCTACCGTGCCGGGGAGCATTCCTCCTTTCCCTGTGAAACCCCCTCCAAGTACTGAAGCCATCCTTTTTGATTGGGGTGCGCTAACTGGACCTCGTTTTCCCTCTCACATTCCTTTCCAGATTACAGTAGAGGTTCGTGGTCGAGACATTCCTCAAACATTGATAGATGAAGGTGCGTCTGTTACTATTTTGTCTTCTGTTGCTTGGTATACTTTGGGTTGTCCGCAACTTGCACCGGTTACACATAATCTGTTAGCTTTTAACAAAAGAACTAGTCAACCTTTAGGGATCCTTCCTCAGTTTCATGTAACTTTGGGAGGGAAAACTATCTTTATCAATGTCATGGTAGTCCGAGACCCCTTGGATTTCGCTTTACTCCTTGGGCGGGATTATTTCTATGTTATGAAAGCTCTTGTATCCACCCTTTTCCGTGTGATATATTTCCCTCATGATGGAAGAATTGTGACAATTGATCAACTTTCATTCATCGACCCCGATTGGGTTACCTCCCTAAGTGGTTCTTATATGCATACAATATCACCCCCGCCACATGTCAATTATGTGGCATTGTCTCCCATGATTTCAACTTCTGATGATTTGGATCCGGTAGTTGACATGGTGATTTCTTCGGTAGGGTTATTGGAGCCTAATCTCCTTACCCCTGTCATGACCCTCGCCATGTGTTCCTTCTTGAGTGATTCTCTTCCATCCAGCGTAGATCTCTTGGAGGCTATGACCAAGTTTTTTCCCTTGACATGGTATCCTTCCAGAGCATTATCCTCTCGGAATCCATGATCCAGACGAAGTCACGAGCATAGTTTATCTTCTCTATGGAAAGATCATTAAAAAATGAAATAGAGGTCTTGAGCATCGTTCTTTTCCTGTGTCAAGCTCATTAAAAACTGAAATAGTCATCTCTCTTAAACCTTCTTTTCATCCACCCTTCTCCTTTTTCTCATCTACTAGAGAAATTGGTGACGACCTTAGAGCTGGTGAATGAATTGAAGCTCGGAGGGCATGTCTCCAGCCTTTGATGATCTTTCTGGAGTTAAGCCACTAGATTTCAAGCTGGGGGAATACCGAGCTTAGTCTTTGTTCTTTATTGTGCTCGTAAATACATGAGAATGCATCCAGGTAGACTTTTATCTCTTTTTTCAACCTGTATGAATACATAAAAAAGGAACCCCTTGGAGTCTCCTTTAAGCTCTTTTCAGACTCTCTAAACATGAAAAGATTGCCGAGTGATCTTGCTTCCTTTCACATTCATTAAAAGGTTCGAAAGGGCGTCTTTCGAGTGGTAGTTTATCTCTTTTTAACCCTCGTGAGACTAACTGTACAAAAAAGGAACTGAGAGAGTTCTCTTTTAATTGTTTTTCCAGACTCTATAATCATGAAAAACCTTCGAGTTTTTTGTCTTTGGACTCGCTAAACAAAACATCGATAGACCCATATGGGATCAAACCCTTACTTCTTCCAGTTCGTTAAACAAAGGAAGAGGAACTTACCGAAGGTGAGTTTTATCGAGCATGTGTTATCCTCCTCGAGCTCGTTAAATTAAAAAGAGGTACTCGTCTATCTGGATGGGGGAAAAAATTGAAAGAAGCAAGCCAAGCAGTCTTTTCGAGAACATTACCAAGTAATTCTTAGAGTCGCCCTTGAACATGACACTTTGTCTTTTGCATGCATTTTAATCCACTGAACCTCTACAATGAGCCAATCCTTTGAGTTTCTTTCACTCCTTTGGGTCACCTGACATAAGTCACAGCATCCACTGCATCATAAAGTTTTGGTCCATGTCATGTTTCTGCTGTTGTGCCTCAGTGTTCAAGGGAAGTATCTGCCTCGATAGTCAGCCATCACAAATATATTGTCTCATTGAATACCCATGTCAGTCCATGTTCATTTGATCTACTAATTACATCTCTGCGTCTGTTTCGTGTCGTTGATGGGGGACACATCAAGGCCCTCCTTCGACGAGTCTGTTCCTGTTGACTTCAATAGAAATTGGTGACTCCACTGGGGATACTGTGAATTTCATCGGGTGACCCAAAGGAGTAATAAAAAACTAAGAGGATTGGTTCATGTCATGTTTCTGCTGTCATGCCTTAATGTTCAAGGGAAGTATCCACCTCAACAGTCAGCCATCACAAATATCTTGTCTCAATACCCGTGTCAGTCCATGTTCATTTGATCGACCAATTACATCTCTGCATCTTTTTCATGTCATTGATGGGGGACACATTAAGGCCCTCCTTCGACGAGTCTATTCCTTTCGACTTCAACACATTATCCATGAATTAGAATTAGAAACCAGTTAGTACTTTGGGACCTGCATGCCTCAATGGCAGGCCTCCTCACATTCGACAGTGGGTTTACATCATTGACCTTTGATCGAATGATTCCACGGATGTTCGACTTTAGCTCATCCATTCACATTTGTTAGAATGTACTAGAGTACCTTGGGAATCATTGACATTAATGGTGATCTCCCTCGCACTTGTTAATGGTTTACATCATTGACCGGTAATCAAGTGGTTTCTGCCATGTTTGACATCAAGACATCTATTCACATGGTTAGATTCGTACTACATCAGGATCGGTAAGAAGACCCTGGGTTGATTGATCACTCTGATATGTACTTTGCCCAGGTTGCGAAGGAGTTTCTCTTGAACAGTGGCACATATACTGTTACATATATCCACCTTGTATTGGTCATGGCTATGTCTTGTCATCTCGTAGATCCACTGTGTATTCTTCGTGGCTACGATCAATTCATGTCATAAGAGTATAGATCCACAGTGTATTTTCAATGGCTATACCTTTTTATCAATACAATTATAGATCCGCAGTGTATTTTATGGTGGCCATATCTTGCAAGTCTTGATCACCCAAGCATAGGTATGATGGCCTTGGGTTTGAAACATGTCATAATATTTGTTGGATGTTTGTGTGCAACTTTTTTCAGGTTCTCTGCATCTATACCCTTGCTTGAAAGTCTACAAAGTATTTTAGTTATTAGTTCTCATATTCTAACTTCATACTTTGGGGGGCAATCTATTACACATAAAAAATACTCACTTTGATAATGTCGCAAGTGTCGTCATTACAAAGGTCGCAAGTGTCAGGGAAGCATACTACCATGATGCCTATGTCATGCCTATAACGACATGAGAAGGACACTTGAAACACCTCAAACATTTGATTTGGAAGAGGAGAAAAACGTCAGCAGTATTATAAACCTATTGCCATCTGAAAGCACCCCAAAAACTGAGTTTTTGGAGGGGAGCACTCCCCTATACCTCTTCTGGGAGTGCTGGCGCTCCCCCTTATACTGTCTGGGAGCGCTATAAATCTTCTTTGGCCCTTATAGAGGAGCACTATTGATTTTAGGAGTGTTGGCACTCCCCTATACACTACTAGGGAGCACTACAATGGTCTGATGGCCCTTTTGAGGGAGCGCTGCCTATTCTGGGTAGTGGTTAAGTTGTTGAGATGAATGGGGGAAGGATCCTTTCATTATTGGAAGGAAGTTGGCTTCGAATCCCTAGTCCAACCATGATCTTAGGGCAGATCCTCAACTGAAGGAGGAAAATCCTCAACTTCCCCAAGGATATCTCAAGTGGTTAAAGCCTCGCCAAGGCTATATAAGAAAGCTTTCTCATGGTAAAAGAGGATTGAAAAGGGAGAATCACACCAAAATTATGTTCTTATAAGTGGTGTTGAAACAAAGATATTTTGGAGGCAAGAGACCTATGATCTCATAGGGAGAAATTAGTGAAGCTATCATCATTCAGATCGTGGATCTTTTGAGCAAGGGGTAGACAAGGAGGACTTGACAAAACTGTTGCAATTCATCTATGGCTATAAGCAATGTTTTGTCCTCATTAATATGATTTGCTTGGCATGTTTCTTTCTAATTCATGTTCAATCTCACATGAATTTGTCTCTTTAATAGATAGACCTATTTCGGACTAATCTTGTTAGAGTAGGAAGTAGTCGTACTTTGTTTGTCTACAGGGCTTATCGAGGAGCGAAATATTGGAGCTCAACTCGGAGCATGCAAGGACAAACATCGGTAAAAGGTACTTCTTTTATCCTTCCTCCTCACACACTAGTCGACCTAGATCTAAAAGGAAGTCAGTGACCATGATAAGCACTTTCTGTCTTAGAGTTAAGAGTCTATCTCTTTGAGGAGATCTACTTGTTTGTAGGGAGATTTTCCTTCAACACATATCTCTATTACAATTATCTTCAATACAAAGTTTCTCATGCCTCCTACTCTTATTTATACTAATTCTATCTTCTAAAGAAAATTCTACAGGAATATCTTTGTAGAATCGAAAGATTCTATTAGGTCTTCTTACATTGACTTGTTCACATTTATTAAATAGGAATTTTTATCTAATTTTTTCCTTTATTACATGTAAAAAATATTATTTTACCTATGTGAGGGGTTATAGATGTTACATCCCTAACATTCCCTTCCCCTTGAAGAACAAGCTTGTTCGCAAGGATTGAGATGAGGAAATTGTTGCAGAATAGTGGTCGGCTCCTAGGTGGTATCTTCTCGAGTTGTATCTTGCCACTGAAATAACACTTCCTTGATGGTGCACTAATAGAGACGACGCTCTCACTAGTCCAATAATTTTTTTGATGAAACCAAATGGAACCCTCTTCATATGAATTGGGGAGACTGGTATGATTTTGACACTTATTTTCAATCACTTTATTTAAGCATGAGACATGAAAAACAAGGTGGATCTTAGAATGACTGGGCAGAGATATCTGGTAGGCCACAGACCCCACGTGCTTTAGAATTTTATAAGGAAAATAGAATTTAGGAGAATTTTTCTGACAGTGTTTATATTTCAGTGAAGTCTACTTATAGGGTTGAAAGCAAAGAAACACATGGTCCCCTTCATAAAATTGACGCTTGGAATGACCTTGATTTGCTTGTTTCTTCATGTGATTCTGAGACATGACCAAATTTTCTTTGAGGGTATGGAGAATGGCCTTATGGACTATAAGATTTTTGTCAACCTCCTTAACCTTTGAGACACTTGAAATGTAGGAGAGAAATGATGGGGAATTTTGGCCATAGTTTGATTCAAAAGGAGTCATGAAATTAGTTGTATGGTAAGATGTGTTGTACCACCATTAAGATTGGGGTAACCAATGATCCTACTATCTTTTTTGGTATTATGAAAAACAACACAAATATTGTTTGAAACACTTATTGACAAATTTAGTTTGGCCATCAGTCTAGGGATGATAGGAATTGTTGAGATGGAATTGGGTTCCCTCGAGTTTGAAACATTCTTACCAAAAATTGTTGGTGATGGTTGGATCTTGGTTAGACAATAGAATGAGGCATGCCATGAAGTTTTAAAATATTATCCATGAAAATTTGAGCCACTGTGGATCTGGTTAACATGTGTTGAATAACAAATAAATGAGAATATTTGGATAGACGATTGAATACCACCATGAAGACTAACGTATTTCTCGATTTAGGTAAGCCAACAATGAAATCCATAGAAATATCTCTCCAAATAGTAGGGGGAATTGGAAGGGGTTGGAGTGTTCCTGTAGCTTTTACTATTAATCCCTTGTTTCACTGACATACATCACATTCAGACACAAAGGTGTGGATTTCTTTCTTCATGCCATCCCATAAAAAAGAACGTTTGACCTGTTCATGGGTTTTGGTAAACCCTGAGTTCCTAGCTGTGGGTGAAGCATGAATTTCAGAAAGCACTATGGATTTAAGTTGTGATTGTTGGATTAAATAAAAACAACTTTTGTAGAAAATATATTCATTGTGCCAAGAGTACCCTAGAGAAACTGGATAATGGTGTCACAATTGTTGGATCAGGTGAGAAATGTTTAGGTCTTGGAGCCATTCCTGACGAACAAGTTGGAGCCAGTTTGGTACTGTTAAGAACCAAATATCAATATAGCATAGAAAAACATCAAAATAAGTACTCAACGCCTTGAAAAAGAGATAAATTCAGATAATGAGCCTCTTCAAGGGGGAAACCTCCTTATGCCTACATAAATGTACAATTCCAAGATGATTCCAAATGAAAATGTCTCCTTGGTATATATAGGAGACTAGGAGGTATAATTACAACTAATGGAATAAAGCCGACATGAATAAAATAACATTACTAATGTAATATGCCCCAATTAAGGGGTAATGAGCCAATATTAGGGCTTAACATGCCCCTCCCCTTGAGACAAGTGTTTTCTGCAATGCTTGAGTAACTCTAGATGATTCTATATAAAATACTCATCTTCCCAAGTGGAATCTTCAGTCGGTAGGTTCCTCCATTTAATGAGATAATCTGAAATGGATCTATTCCTTAGCTGGCGAATTCTTGTGTCAGTGATGGCTTCAGGCTCCAATGTGATTTTTGTTTCCTCGTCAAGTTCTGGAAATATAGTTTGAACTGGGATCTTGTAGCCTATAACCTTTTTTAAGCATGAAACATGGAAAACTAGGTGTAATCATGAAGATGTAGGCAACTTTAATTTGTATGCCATAGTACCAATCTTTTGCAACACCTTATAAGGCCCATAATACTTTGGTGATAATTTATTATCTTTTTTGGCTTGCTTGAGGGACATCTGTTTGTATGATTGTAGTCTTAAAAACACCCAATCCCCTACCTCAAAACTTCTTTCACTACAATGTTGATCTCCATTGTGTTGAGTTACCACATCAAATGAGGAAATTTCTGTTGAATTTGGCCCCAAGTGAGCCACTTGCCTTGGTGCAAAAGCTACCCTGCTTTGACAAATCGATAAAGATGGATCCTCTGTTGTCCTTGATCTGTGTGTCCCCAATCTGATCACTGGATTCCTATTACATCTAGTTAGGGTTGAGTTCTGTTGGTGTTAATTTCTCTGCTATCTCTGGGGTGTCCAATAATGGTGGGAAATATGGCAGAAGGAGAGCCATGTTGAAGACTGGGTGCAGGCCAAGGAAAGGGGGAATGTTGAGTGCAAAAGCATTGTCACCCACAACCTTGGTGATGGTTTATGTCCCATACCGGAGTGGGAGAAGCTTCCGATGGGGCCCTGTAAGGCATTCTTTCTGCAAGTGAAACCAAAATTTGTCGCCCACCTGAAACTTATGTGGCACTTGGTGTTGATCATGGTGTTGCTTGTACTTAGCATTGGACTCTTGTAAAATATCCTGAACCTGTTGGCGGATGTGATGGATCCTCTCAATGAACTGGGTGTCTTTGTTAGCTTCTAGTGGAGTAGGGGATGAGTCGACTGAGGTGTTCGCCAAGGGTAGTGCAACATCCATGGGGCCTAATGGTTGGAATCCCAACCCCACCTGAAAGGGGTTGTGGTCAGTTGAGCTATGCAGGGCTCAGTTGTAGCTATGCTAAATATAGGGAAGAATCTCATCCCATTTGCGGGGGTGCTTGGAATTGTACATGTGCAGGATATGTAGGACCATCCGATTAACGACCTCAGTTTGGCCATCTATTTGGGAGTGGAAGGTAGTGGAGTTGGTGAGCTTGGTATCCAACAGTGACCAGAGGCTCGACCATAATGTGTTGAGGAACCGACAGTCCCGATCTAAGAAAATGGTTTTTGGGATCCCAAAGTGTACCTAGACGTGTTCAAAGAAGATCTAGGCAGTGGCCTCTGCAGCGATGTTCTTCTTGCAGGCAGCCAGAATCGCCATCTTAGAAAAGTGATCAACAACCACAAAAAAAAAATCATTTCACCTCTTGGTGGATGGGAGGCCTGACATGTAGTCCATGGATATGGATTCCCACATCTTGTCAGGAGTAGGAAGAGGGGTGTATAGTCCCCATTTCTTAGTGGTCAGTTTCGCAATAGTGCAGGCGGTGTAGGACCTAATATAATTGCTGACATCCCATCGAAGTTTCGGCCAGTAGAAATGTCTTTGCAACACTACCACTGTCTTTTTGATGCCAAAGTGTCCTACCACCCAACTATAGTGAGATTCCCAGATCATCTTCGTGCGCTCGCTTGATGGAATTTAGAGATGGCCTAGACGACACAACAACCCATCCTAAATATGGAAATCAAGGACCATTGAGTTTTCTCCCAACATTTGGTAGGTGGTGGAGAAGTCAGGGTCTGTTTCATAGAGGTGGGGTGATCCAGAGGTCTCATGGATGCAAGAGTATAGCACCATGGTGAGTGTCGTGACTGGAGGTTGGCTGAGGAAATTAGCAACTCGGTTGGTACTTCCTGTTTTATACTTGATGTTGAGGTGGAACTGCTGTAAGTATGTGGACCACTTCTGATGGTAGTCATTCTTCAATTTTCCTTGGGTCTACATGAATTGTAGTGTCTTGGGATCAATGTGGATGACTGTCTCCTTCCCCAAAATGTAATTTCTCTACTGGCGTCAGGCTTGCACAATGGAGTACATTTATTTTTTGTAAGTAGGGTATTTACAAACAACATATGATAGTGTCTCACTATGATATTCCATGTGGTGGCCATGTTGAGTGAGAACAAAACCCACAACATAGTCTGAAGCATCTGTCTCGATCTCAAAGGGATGTTGCAGGTCCGGTAATGAAAGTACCGGGGATGAGCACAAGTGCTGCTTCAAGTCATCAAAGTCTTATTGTTGGGACATGCCCCCCACAAATTTTTCCTTACTGCCACCCCTAGTTACTTGGATGAGGGCCCATGCGATATGAGAGAATCCTAGCACGAACCTGCGATAGAAATTGGTGAGGCCCAAGAAGCTCTGAAGCTCAGAGAGTGTGGTTGGGGCTGGCCAATCACGGATGACCTGGATCTTGGCTGGATCCACATGCACACCATGATGATCGATGATGTATCCTATGTAGTGGACCATGTCCATGCCGAAGGAGAATATTTCCAAGTTTGCATATAGTTTGTGCTACCGCATGCTGTGCAGAACCAGTTGAATATGTTGCAAGTGTTCCGTCCAAGTCTTGTTGTAGATGAGGATGTCATCCAGATACACCACTACAAAAGTACTGGTGAAAGGTCACAAGATATCGTCCATCATCCTCATAAACGTTGCTGGATAATTTGTCAAACCAAAGGGCATGATCAACCATTCAAAAAGACCTTCTTTTGACTTGAAGGTAGTCTTCCATACATCTGTATGTTCTATTGGGACCTAGTGGTAGCCAGACTTCAGATCAATCTTACTGAAGTATTTATCCCCCGTGAGCTAATCAAGGAGGTCATTTATTCAAGGAATCCAGTATCGATTCAGGACCGTGATTTTATTCAAGGTCTGGTAGTCAATGCAGAGTTTCCAGGTCCCGTCTTTCTTCTGCACCAGTACGATTGGGCTCCCACAAGGTGATGAGCTGGGACAGATGTGCCCCTTGTGGAGAAGTTCTTGGATCTACCTCTTGATCTCCTCATTTTCTAATAGAGAGCGGTGATAGACCAGTCCATTGGGTAGAAATGCGCCTAGCGTCAGATCGATGGGATGCTTGACCTGGCAGTGACGAGGTACCCTGGTAGGAGAGGAGAAGACATTTAAGTATTCTTCCACGACCTTATCCAATTGCTTCTGTTGTGTGGAGAGATCAGCCATAGAGGCCCTGGATGTGGCTGCGATCTTTCTCTTACTCTGAGAGTGAATCATGAAGAAGACAAATTTCCCGGTCTGAGACATGACCTTCCTACATTGCTTGGAAGAGATCAAGGAAATAACACTGGGAGGGACTGCCTCGGGTATCTTGTACAATTTCTTGTTCAAAGTAATAATAACACTACGAGGCCTAGACTCATATACAACATGATGTTTCCATAAATAAGGTTGTCCCAAAAGAACATTACAAACTTCGAGAGGAGAAACATCACACAATACCTCGTCTTTGAAGGGCTTGATGCCATACGATAGTCGACACTATTGGCTGACGTGGAGATCGCCTCTTTGGTGGAGCCATCCAATGGTGTAGGGATATGGGTGCAAAATTTTCAGTAGTTCTAGCCTCTTGATGACCTCTGCTGAGATGAGGTTCTTCTAGCTACCACTATCAACGAAGAATTGCAGCGGGGTGCCTTTTACCCACATCTGCGAATGGAAAAGGCCCTCGCCTTCTTCTGGCTCATCTGGGTCATTAGGCTGGAGATTGGTAGTAGTAATGGTGGAACTGGGCTCCACATCAATGATCCATATTCCCCTTTCTAGTTCTGACTCAAAATCAGAACCTGCATCTGATTCAGAGGCTTTCACTTCGGCCACCAATGACTGCTTTGAGCGACAATCAACAGTGTTATGCCAAGGGCTCTTATGGAAGTCGCACCACTTTCCGGTATCCTTCTTTGTCTTTTCAGTGTCCTTATTTGCTTGCCACTTGGAATGGTTGTCTGATATTGTCCATCTTTTCTCTGTCCTTTGTTTTGTAGGTTGGGGCCACCCTTTCCTGGTTTTTGCTGCGAGGGGTTTGTAGGCCCAAATTGTCGCGTCTTTGTTTTGAGCTTCTGCTCGATTTTGATGGCATATCGATAGGCCCCCAAGGATGAGATGTACATAAATTCAATTTTGGTCTGGATGTATCTATGCAAAGCACCGTGATACTTGAACACCAAATGTCTCTCTGAATTTTTGATACCCAACTTGGTGCACAGGGTATGGAATATATTTATGAAATCTTGCACTGCTTGGTCTCTTTCTCGCCGCAGTGTGGTCCATTTGGTATACAAGTCATCATAGCTTCTGACGGGGTAGTATTATTCCTTAATGGAATCCCTGAAGGATTCCCAGGTGGTCATTACTGTAAATAATGAGGGTTCCTTTGTTTCCTTTTTCTCACAAAAAGTTTCCCACCAATCTTTGACATGGGGAATGGATTTGAGGAGTGCAAAAGTAATTTTTTCTCTATTTGAAAAGTTGTGGATAGAAAAATACCCTTCTAGTAGATTCAATCACTTTTCTACAGCATCCGCGTCTATCTGACCTTCAAATATAGGAATGTTGAAGTTGATCTATACCTTGAAGGGGGTGACGCCTTCGCTCGAGGAAGATGCGTCGCTTGTTGGTAGCCACCGAAATATTTGTGCGAAACTATCCATCATCTCATTCCTCTGTTGCGTGAGGGATTCCTCAAGCAAAATTTTGAAAGGATATCCTGTTCAATCATCTTTATTTTCCCCTGCCGTGAGAGGTCATTTGGGCATGCAAGAGATTTTTTCCTCAAGAGAAATAAGCTCGAGACCCAATTCTTTGTACCCCGACCTCGTTGGGGACATGCATTAAGACGATAAGGAGCAGACCGATCTGATACCACTGATCCATATTTTATGAGTAGAATGAAACAAATACAGATTATTAAAAGATTCTTAACAAATAATGACAGAGATACAGTAAAACTGGTTTTCTATTCAATAAGGAAATAAGCTGAAACTGTAAAATGTAGCGAAAAACAAGCTTGTTGGAATGGTGGCGGCTTATCTCTGAGAAGAGATGTGACGGTTGTTCTCATTCACAATAAGATGATTATAATGAGGCTCTAAAGCCCTTTTTACAATAAACAAGAATGTTAAAAACCCTAGACATCCAAAAAACTAAGCTTAGGAGATGAAACGCCAAAAGTCATATGGGCCCCGTTTGGGTAGGTTAGTCGGTCAACTTCCCGGGGTAGCAACTTTTGCATACGATCTCCGTTTTAGGCACACGATAGCCCATTGTAAAGGTCTATCGGAGGACTACACATTTTGGTCTGTTCTAATCTAGGTTATTTTCGACTGTGGCAATCTCTAAAAACGTTGTTTAGGGCCTCAAAACGACCCCGCAAGTCAGGGACATGAAAACTAGGAAAAAGAATTGCCAAACTAGAAAATTGCCAAAATGAACCAGTTGGAATAGGTGGGAGGACACCGACATGCATATGGATCAATCCTCCCCCCTTAGGAAGCAGTGGTCTCTATTTCATTGAGTTCCCCCATCAGATGAGGAAATTTCTGCTGAATTTGGTCCCGGGTGAGCCACTTGCCTTGGTGCAGGAGCTGCCCTACTTTGACAACTCGATAAAGATGGATCCTCTGCCATCAGGTGCCCTTGATCTGTGTGTCCACAATATGATCACTGGATGCCTATTTCATGTAGTCAGGGTTGAGTTTTGTTGGTGTGAACTACTCTGCTATCTCTGAGGTGTCCAATAATGGTGGGAAATATGGCCAAAGGAGGGCCACGTTCAAGACTGGGTGCAGGCCAAGGAAAGGGGGAATGTGTATGGCCCATACCGGAGTGGGCGAATCTTCCAATGGGGCCCTGTAAGGCATTCTTTCTGCAAGTGCAACCAAACTTTGTCACCCACCTGAAACTTATGTGGCACCCGGTGTTGATCATGGCGCTGCTTGTACTTGGCATTGGACTTCTGTAAAATATCCTTAACATGTTGGTGGATGTGATGGATCCTCTCAATGAATCGGGTGGCTTTGTCAGCTTCTGGTGGAGTAGGGGATGAGTCGGCTGAGGTGTTCACCAAGGGTAGTTTAACATCCATGGGGCCCAATGCCTAGAATCCCAACCCTACCTAAAAGGGACTGTGGCTAGTTGAGCTATGCAGGGCTCGGTTGTAGATATGCTGGACATAGGGAAGACTCTCATCCCATGTGCGGGGGTGCTTGGAATTATACATGTGCAGGATATTTACGATCATCCGATTGATGACCTCAGTTTGGCCATCTATTTGGGGTTTGAAGGCAGTGAATTTGGTGAGCTTGGTATCCAACAGTGACTAGAGGCTCGACCAGAATTTGCTGAGGAACTGACAGTCCTGATCTAAGACAATGGTTTTTGGGATCCCAAAAGTGTACCCAGATGAATTGAAAGAAGATCTTGGTAGTGGCCTCTGCAACAATGTTCTTCTTACAGGCGGCCAGAATCGCCATCTTGGAAAAGCGATCAACAACCACAAAAACACAATCATTGCCCCTCTTGGTGGATGTGAGGCTTGACATGTAGTCCATGGATATGGATTCCCATATCTTGTCAGGAGTAGGAAGAGGGGTGTACAATCCCTATTTATTAGTGGTCGGTTTGGAAATAGTGTAGGCAGTTCAGGACCTGATATACTTGCTGACATCCTGTCGAAGTTTCGGCCAGTAGAAATGTATTTGCAGCACTTCCACTGTATTTTTGACGCCAAAGTGTCCTGCCACCTGACTGTAGTGAGATTCCCAAATCAACTTACCACACTCGCTTGATGGAATGCAGAGATGGCACAGACGACACAACAACTTGTCCTGAAGATGGAAATCAATGACCACTAAGTTTTCTCCCAACATTTGGTAGGTGGTGAATTCAGGGTTTATCTCATAGAGGTGGGGCCATCTAGAAGTCTCATGGATGCAAGAGTCTAGCACCATGGTGAGTGCCGCGACTGGAGGTCAGATGAGGCAATCAGGAACTCATCTGGTACTTCCTATTTTATACTTGATGTTGAGGTGGAACTACTGTAAGTATGTGGGCCACTTATGATGGCGGTCATTCTGCAATTTTCCTTGGGTTTGCATGAATTGTAGTGGCTTGGGATCAGTGTGGATGCTTGTCTCCTTTCCCAAAATGTAATGTCTCCACTAGCGGAAGGCTTGCACAATGGAGTACATTTCTTTTTCGTAAGTAGGGTATTTACGAACAACATCTAATAGTGTCTCACTATGATACACCACAGGGTGTCCATGTTGAGTGAGAACAACACCCACATCATAGTCTGAAGCATCTGTCTTGATCTCAAAGGGATGTTGCAGGTCCAGTAATGAAAGTACCGGGGATGAGCACAAGCGTTGCTTCAAGCCATCAAAGGCTTATTTTTGGGATAGGCCCCACACAAATTTTTCCTTACTTCCACACCCGGTTACTTGGCTGAGGGTCCATGCGATATGAGAGAATCCCAGCACAAACCTGTGATAGAAATTGGCGAGGCCCAAGAAGCTCCGAAGCTCACAGAGTGTGGTTGGGGCTGGCTAGTCACGGATGACCTAAATCTTGGTTGGATCCACATGCACACCATGCTGATCAATGATGTATCCTAAGTAGTGGACTATGTCCATGCCGAAGGAGCATTTTTCCAAGTTTTCATATAGTTTGTGATGTCGCAGGCTGTGCAAAACCTGCTGAATATGCTGCAAGTGTTCCACCCAAGTCTTGTTGTAGATGAGGATGTCATCCAGATACACCACTACAAAATTACTGGTGAAAGGTCGCAAGATATCATCCATCATCCTCATAAAAGTTCTTGGAGCATTTTTCAAACCAAAGGGCATGACCAACCATTCAAAAAGACCTTCTTTTGACTTGAAGGCAGTCTTCCATACATCTATATGTTCTATTGGGACCTAGTGGTATCCATACTTCAGATCAATCTTACTGAAGGATTTGGCCCTCGTGCACTGATCAAGGAGGTCATCGATTCAGGGAATCGGGTACCGGTTCCAGACTGTGATTTTATTCAGGGCCCGGTAATCAATGCAAAGTCACCAGGTCCTATCTTTCTTCTGCACCAGTATGATTGGGCTCCTACAAGGCAATTAGATGGGATGGATGTGCCCCTTGTGGAGAAGTTCTTGGATCTGCCTCTTGATCTCCTTGTTTTCTAATAGAGAGCGGTGGTAGACCAGTCCACTCGGTAGTGGTGCGCCTAGGGTCAGATCGATGGGATGCTTGACCTGGTAGTGCAGAGGTACCCCGGTAGGAGAGGAGAAGACATGTAATTATTTTTCCACGACCTTATCCACTTGCTTATGTTGTGCAGAGAGATCGGCTACAGAGGCCCTGGATGTGGCTGCGATATTTATCTTACTCTGAGAGTGAATCATGAAGAAGACAAATTTCCCGGTCTAAGAGATGACCTTCCTGCATTTCTTGGCAGAGATCAAGGAAATAGCACTGGGAGGGACTGCCTCAGGTATCCTGTATAATTTCTGGTTCAAAGTAATAATAAAACTATGAGGCCTAGACTCATATACAACATGAAGTTTCCATAAATAAGGTTGACCCAAAAGAACATTACAAACTTAGAGAGGAGAAACATCACACAATACATCGTCCTTGAAGGGCTTGATGTTGTACGATAGTCGGCACTGTTGGCTAACACGAAGATCGCTTCCTTGGCAGAGCCATCCAATGGAATAGGGTTGTGGGTGTGGCATTGTCAGTAGTTCCAGTTTCTTGATGAACTCTACTGAGATGCTCTTCTGTCTACCGCTATCAATGATGAAGTGCAGCGGGGTGCCTCTTACCCACATCTACGAACAGAAAAGGCCCTCACCTTCTTCTGGCTCGTCTAGTTCATTAGGCTGGAGCTTGGTGGTAGAAATGGTGGCACTGGGCTCCACATCAATGATCCATCTTCCCCTTTATGGTTCTGACTCACAGTCATAACCTGCATCTGATTCAAAGGCTTTCACTTTGGCCACCAATGACTTCTTTGAGCGTCAATCAACAGTGTTATGCCAAGGGCTCTTATGGAAGTCGCACCACTTCCCGGTATCCTTCTTTGTCTTTTCGATGTCCTTATTTGCTTGCGGCTTGGACTGGTTTTCCTAATACTGTCCATCTTTTCTCTGTCCCTTGTTCTATAGGTTGGGGCCTCCCTTTCTTGGTTTTTGTTGCGAGGGGTTCCCAGGCCCAAATTGTCGCATCTTTTGTTTGAGCTTCTGCTTGATTTTGACGGCATATCGATAGGCCGCCCCAAAGGATGAGATGTCCATAAATTCCATTTCATTCTATATGTATCTATGCAGAGAACCATAGTACTTGAGAACTAGATGTCTCTCTGAATCTTTGATACCCAACTTGGTGCTCAGGGTATGGAACATATTTGTGAAATCTGGCACTGCTTGGTCTCTTTCTTGTCGCAATGTGGTCCATTTGGTATACAAGTCGTCATAGCTTCCGATAGGGTAGTATTGTTCCTTAATAGAATCCCTGAAGGATTCCCAGGTGCCAATGACTGTAAATAATGAGGGTTCCTCTGTTTCCTTTTCCTCACAGAAAGTTTCCCTCCAATATTTGACATGGGGAATGACTTTGAGGAGCGCAAAAGTAATTTTTTCTCTATTTGAAAAGTTATGGATAGAAAAATACCCTTCTAGTAGATTCAACCACTTTTCTACAACATCTGCTTCTATCTGACCTTCAAATATAGGAATTTCAAAGTTGATCTGTACCTTGAAGGGGGCGGCTCCTCCGCTTGAGGAAGATGCATCGCTTGTTGGTAGCTACCGAAGGATTTGCGTGAAACTATCCTTCATCTCATTCCTATGTTGCGTGAGGGCTTCCTCAAGAAACATTTAGAAAGGATATCCTATCCTGTCATCTTTATTTTCAACTGCCATGAGAGGTCATTTTGGCATGCGAGAGATTTTGTCCTCAAGAGAAACATGCTCGAGACCCAATTCTTTGTACCCCGATCTCGTTGGGGACATGCATTAAGACGACAAGGAGAAGACCGCTCTGATACTAGTGAGATAGATTTTATGAGCATAATGAAACGAATACAGATTATTAAAAGATGCTTAACATAGAATGACAGAGATATAGTAAAACTGGTTTTCTATTCAATAAGGAAATAAGTTGAAACTGTAAAATGCAGCAGAAAACAAGCTTGCTAGAATGGTGGCAGCTTATCTCTGAGAAGAGATGTGATGGATATTCTCATTGGAAAGAAGATGATTACAATGAGGCTCTGAAGGCATTTTTACAATAAACAGGAATGTCAAAAACCCTAGACATCCAAAAACCTAACCCTAGGAGATGAAGCACCAAAAGTCATGTGGGCCTTGTTTGGGTAAGTTAGTCGGTCAACTTCCCGGGGTCGTATATTTTGCATACGATCTCCATTTTAGGCGCACGATAGCCCGTTCGAAATTTCTATCTGAGAACTACACATTTTGGTATAATCTAATATAGGGCATTTTCGAATGTGGCGATCTCTAAAAACGTTGTTTAGGGCCTCAAAACGGCCCTGCAAGTCAGCGACCTGAAAACTAGAAAACAAAATTCCAAACTAGAAAAATGCCAAAATGAACCAGTTGGAATAGGTGGGAGGCCACCGAAATCCATATGGATCAATCCTAATCCCTTAGGAAGAAATGGTCTCCATTGCGTTGAGTTCCCCCATCAGATGAGGAAAGTTCTGCTGAATTTGGCCCCGGGTGAGCCACTTGCCTTGGTGTAGGAGCCGCCCTACTTTGACAACTCGATAAAGATGGATCCTCTGCTATCGGGTGCCCTTGATCTGTGTGTCCACAATATGATCACTGGATTCTTGTTGCATGCAGTCAGGGTTGAGTTCTATTGGTTTCAACTTCTCTGCTATCTCTGAGGTGTCAAATAATGGTGGGAAATATGGCCGAAGGAGAGCCACGTTGAAGACTGGGTGCAGGCCAAGGAAAGGGGGAATGTTGAGTGTAAAAGCATTGTACCCCATAGTCTTGGTGATGGTGTATGGCCCATATCAGAGTAGGAGAAGCTTCCGATGGGGCCCTATAAGGCATTCTTTCTGTAAGTGAAACCAAACTTTTTCGCCCACCTAAAACTTATGTGGCACCCGGTGTTGATCATGGCACTACTTGTACTTGGCATTGGACTTATGTAAAATATCCTGAACCTATTGATGGATGTGATGGATTCTCTCAATGAACCAGGTGGCTTTGTCAGCTTCTGGTGGAGTAGGGGACGAGTAGGTCGAGGTGTTCGTCAGGGGTAGTGCAACATACTTGGGGCGCAATGGTTGGAATCCAAACCCCACCTGAAAGGGGTTGTGGCTAGTTGACCTATGCAGGGCTTAGTTGTAGCTATGATGGACATAGGGAAGATTCTCATCCCATGTGTGGTGGTGCTTGGAATTGTACATGCACAGGATATTTATGATCATTCGATTGATGACCTCAGTTTGGCCATCTGTTTGGGGATGGAAGGAAGTGGATTTAGTGAGCTTGGTATCCAACAGTGACCAGAGGCTCGACCATAATGTGTTGAGGAACCGACAATCCCGATATGAGACAATGGTTTTTAGGATCCCAAAGTGTACCCAGACACATTCAAAGAAGAGATTGGCAGTGGCCTTTGTAGTGATGTTCTTCTTGTAGGAAGCCATAATCACCATCTTGGAAAAGCGATCAACAACCACAAAAACACAATAATTTCCCCTCTTGGTGGATGAGAGGCCTGACATGTAGTCCATGGATATGGATTCCCATGGATTTTTAGGAGTAGGAAGAGGGGTGTACAGTCCCTGGTTGTTAGTGGTCATTTTGGCAATAGCGTAGGCGTTGCAGGACTTGATATACTTGCTGACATCCTATCGAAGTTCGACCAGTAGAAATGTATTTTTAGCACTGCCATTGAATTTTCGATGCCAAAGTGTCCTGGCACTCTACTGTAGTGAAATTACCAGATCATCTTCATGCGCTCACTTGATGGAATGCAGAGATGGCCCAGACGACACAACAACCCGTCCTGAAGATGGAAATCAATGACCACTGAGTTTTATCCCAACATTTGGTAGGTGGTGGAGAAGTCAGGGTCTGTCTCATATAGGTGGGGCCATATAGACGTCTCATGGCCACAAGAGTCTAGCACCATGGTGAGTGTCGCGACTAGAGGTCAGTTGAGGCAATCAAAAACTCGGCTAGGACTTCCTATTTTATACTTGATGTTGAGGTGGAACTGCTATAAGTATGTGGACCACTTCTGATGGCATTCATTCTGCAATTTTCCTTGGGTCTGCATGAATTGTATTGGCTTGGGTTCAGTGTGGACGACTGTCTCCTTCTCCAAAATGTACTGTCTCCACTGGCGACAGGATTGCACAATGGAGTACGTTTCTTTTTCATAAGTAGGTTATTTACGAACAACATCTCATAGTGCCTCACTATGATATGCCATAGGGTGGCCATGTTGAGTGAGAACAGGGCCCACAACATAGTCTGAAGCATTTGTCTCAATCTCAAAGGGATGTTGCAGGTGCGATAAAGAAAGTACCGGGGATGAGCACAAGCACTACTTCAAGTCATCAAAGGCTTATTGTTGGGATAGGCCCCACACAAATTTTGCCTTACTTCCACCCTTGGTTACTTGGTTGAGGGCCCATGTGATATGAGAGAATCCCAGCACGAACCTGCGATAGAAATTGGAGAGGCCCAAGAAGCTCTGAAGCTCAGAGAGTGTGGTTGAGGTTGGAAAGTCACGAATGACCTAGATCTTGGATGGATCCACATGCACACCATGATGATCGATGATGTAGCCTAAGTAGTGGACCATGTCCATGCCGAAGGAGCATTTTTCCAAGTTTGCATATAGTTTGTGCTGTTGCAGGGTGTGCGTAACCTACTGAATATGCTGCAAGTGTTCTACCCAAGTATTTCTATATATGAGGATGTCATCCAGATACACCACTACAAAAGTACTGGTAAAATTTTGCAAGATATCATCCATCATCCTCATAAATGTTGCTCGAGCATTTGTCAAACCAAAGGGCATGACCAACCATTCAAAAAGACATTCTTTTGACTTGAAGGAGGTCTTCCATACATATGTATGTTCTATTGGTACCTGGTGGTAGAAAGACATCAGATCAATATTAATGAAGTATTTGGCCCCCGTGAGCTGATCAAGGAGATCATCGATTTGGGGAATCGGGTACCGGTTCCAGACTGTGATTTTATTCAGATCCCAGTAATCAATGCAGAGTTGCCAAGTCCCATCTTTCTTCTGCACCAGTATGATTGGGCTCCCACAAGGTGATGAGATGGGATGGATGTGCCCCTTGTGGAGAAGTTCTTGGATCTGCCTCTTGATCTCCTCGTTTTCTAATAGAGAGTGGTGGTAGAACGATCCATTGGGTAGTGGTGCGCCTAGGGTCATATCGATGGGATGCTTGACCTGGTAGTGCAGAGGTATCTTGGTAGGAGAGGAGAAGACATCTGAGTATTCTTCCATGACCTTATCCACTTGCTTCTATTGTGTGGAGAGATCGGCCGTAGAGGCCCTAGATGTGGTTGCGATCTTTCTCTTACTCTGAGAGTGAATCGTGAAGAAGACAAATTTCTCGATATGAGAGATGACCTTCCTACATTGCTTGGCAGAGATCAAGGAAATAGCACTGGGAGGGACCACCTCGGGTATCCTGTAAAATTTCTTGTTCAAAGTAATAATAACACTATGAGGCCTAGACTCATATACAACATGGCGTTTCCATAAATAAAGTTGGCCCAAAAGAACATTACAAACTTCGAGAGGAGCAACATCACACAATACCTCATCTTTGAAGGGCTTGATGCCATACGATAGTCGACACTGTTGGCTGATGCAGAGATCACTTCCTTGGAAGAGCCATCTAATTGTGTCGGGCTGCGGGTGAAGCATTGTTGGCAGGTCCAGTCGCTTGATGACCTCTACTGAGATGAGGTTCTTTTGGCTACCACTATCAATGATGAAGTGCAGCGGGGTGCCTTTTATCCACATCTGCGAATGGAAAAGGTGCTCGCCTTCTTCTGGCTTGTCTGGTTCATTAGACTAGAGATTGGTGGTAGAAATGGTGGCACTGGGCTCTATGTCAATGATCCATCTTCCCCTTTCTCATTCTGAATCAGAGTTAGAACCTGCATCTGATTCAGAGGCTTTCACTTCGGCCACCAGTGACTGCATTGAGCAACAATCAACAGTTTTATGCCAAGGGCTCTTATGCAAGTCACACCACTTCCCGATATCCTTCTTTTTCTTTCCGGTGTCCTTCTTTGCTTGGGGCTTGGAATGGTTGTCCCGATACTATCCATATTTTCTCTGTCCTTTGTTCTGTAGGTTGGGGCTGCCCTTTCCTGGTTTTTGCTGCGAGGGGTTCCTAGGCCCAAATTGTCGCATCTTTTGTTTGACCTTCTGCTCGATTTTGACGGCATATCGATAGGCCACCCCCAAGGATGAGATGTACATAGATTCCATTTCGGTATGGATGTATATATGTAGAGCACCATGGTACTTGAGAACCATATGTCACTCTGAATCTTTGATACCCAGTTTGGTGCGGAGGGTATGGAAGATATTTGTGAAATATGGCATTGCTTGTTCTCTTTATTGCCGCAGTGTGGTCCATTTGGTATACAAGTCATCATAGCTTCGGACAGGGTAGTATTGTTCCTTAATAGCATCCCTGAAGTATTCCCAGGTGGATGTGACTATAAATAACGAGGGTTCCTCTGTTTCCTTTTCCTCACAGAAATTTTCCCACCAATCTTTGACATGGGGAACGGCTTTGAGGAGCGCAAAAGTAATTTTTTCTCTATTTGAAAAGTTGTGGACAAAAATATACCCTTATAGTAGATTCAACCACTTGTCTACAACATCCGCGTCTATCTGACCTTCAAATATAGGAATGTCGAAGTTGATATGTACCTTGAAGGGGGCAGCACCTCCACTCGAGGAAGGTGCATCACTTGTTGGTAGCCGCCGAAGGATTTGCGTGAAACTATCCATCATCTCATTCCTCTATTGCATGAGGGATTCCTCAAGATTTTTTTTGAAAGGATCTCCTATTCCATCATCTTTATTTTCTCTTTCCATGAGAGTTCGTCTGGGCATGCGAGAGCTTTTGTCCTCAAGATAAACAAGCTCAAGACCCAATTCTTTGTACCCCGACCTCGTTGGGGACATGCATTAAGATGACAAGGAGAAGACCGCTATGATACCACAGATATGGATTTTATGAGAAGAATGAAACCAATAAAGATTATTAAAAGATGCTTAACACAGAATGACAGAGATACAGTAAAACTGGTTTTCTATTCAATAAGGAAATAAGCTGAAACTATAAAATGCAGCGGAAAACAAGCTTGCTGGAATGGTGGCGGCTTATCTCTGAGAAGAGATGTGATGGTTGTGCTCATTCGCAAGAAGATGATTACAATGAGGCTATGAAGGCATTTATACAATAAACAGGAATGTCAAAAACCCTAGACATCCAAAAAGCTAACCCTAGGAGATGAAGCGCCAAAAGTCATGTGGGCCCCGTTTGGGTAAGTTAGTCGGTCAACTTCCTGCGGTCGTAACTTTTGAATATGATCTCTGTTTTAGGCACATGATATCCCATTGGAAAGGTCTATCCAAGGACTACACATTTTGGTCTAATATAATATAGGGAATTTTCGACTGTGGCAATCTCTAAAAATGTTATTTAGGGCCTCAAAACGGCCCCGTAAGTCAGGGACCTGAAAACTGGGAAAAAAAATTGTCAAACTAGAAAACTACCAAAATGAACCAGTTGGAATAGTTGGGAGGCCACCGACATCAATATGGATCATCAATATTGTTAGGTTCTACCTTAACACCTTCATGACATACAATATGACCCAAATACTCTAACTCCTTCACTCCAAAGAAACATTTGGATGGTTTGGCATATAGTTGTTGCTCCTTTAGTAGTTGTAGCACCTTGTCAACATGTTGCACATGATCCTCCCAAGACTTTCTATAGATTAGTATATCATCATAAAATACTAACACAAATTTTCAAAGAAAGGGATTTAAAATGGAATTCATCAACCCTTGGAATGT
>SNQJ01S0044914.1:79085-96885 GCA_010110895.2 Picea sitchensis
AGTTGTCGATATAAATGTGGATCCACGTCTCCTGAATTAGTGTCATTCATCTTCTTTAAGTCCATTACCATTGGAGTAGGCATGGATTTACAGTCTATCATTTTGAATCTTTTTAGAATCTCCAAGGTATATTTTCCTTGACTTAGGAAAATCTAGTCTGATCTCTGCCATACTTCTAGTCCCAAGAAATAATGCATTTGGCCCAAATACTTCATTTCAAATTTGGCAATTAATGCCTGTTTGCATTCAGCAATGAGTCTCTCTGAGTCAGTGATGAAAAGATCATCCACATATAGAACTAGAATCAAACACTCATTGCCATCAATGTGATAATATAAGTTTGGGTCAGTTGTGCTATTGTTAAAACCCAACCTCATCAGGAAACCATCCATTTTCTCGTACCAAGCACGTGGGGCTTGCTTTACACCGTATAGGGCTTTCTTCAGTCTGCATACATGAGATTTTTCATTGTGTATAACGAAACCTTTTGGATGTTCAATATAGACTTCTTCCTCAATTTCGCCATTGAGAAAGGTTGTCTTTATATCCATCTGATGTAGCTTCCATCCCATGGAAGCAACTAGTGCAATGATGGATCGAATGGAGGTATATCTCGCTACTGGTGCAAAAGTCTCGTCATAGTCGACTCCCTCTATTTGTGAGAACCCTCTAGCCACGAATCTTGTTTTATATTTTTCAATGCTTCCGTCAGCAGCATGTTTGATTTTGTAAATCCATTTGGAAGTTACTACGGACTTTCCTTCTGGTCTTGGGACAACATCCCATACATCATTCTTCAGTATAGATTGATATTCTTTAGTCATGGCATCTTGCCATACTTTCTCACCTAAGGCTTCTCCATGACAAGTTGGTTCTGAATCAATAATGTGAGTCATTGTTGAAAGGTAGCTTGAGAATCTCTTAGGCCTCTTGCTTTCTCTGGTTGCTCCTTGTGGAGCTTCATGCCTTTCTACTTCTTCTAAAATTTGACGTGCCCAAGCAGGTCTTTTATGTCTAACTATGATGTCTCTGGGTATATTACTTAGGGCAACCGAATCTGCTAGAGGAACTGGATCAACTAGTGTTGTTGGCTCATCTGGAACAATATATGTCTCCCTCTGAACAGCTGAAAGAGGAGAAGGTATTGTTTCACCATCTATTTCCATCTGCGCTTCTCTGGATTTTTGTAAGGCTACTTCTTCTTCAAAAGTAACATCTTTGCTTACTTCAATTTGTCTCTGACATGGGATGTAGATTCGATATGTTTTTGACGATTCACTGTATCCTACAAACGTACCCTTTCTTCCTGAAGGTTCTAGTTTTGATCTCTTTTCTTTGGGTACATGAAGGTACACTGGACATCCAAATATTCTGAAGTGTCCTATCTTAGGCTTCACCTTGGTGAATGCTTCTTATGGAGTAATGTTCTTCAGGATTTGATGAGGACTTCGGTTTTGAACATATACTGTTGTCATACATGCTTCTACCCATAGAGTCATGGGTAGACTCTGATCATGTATCATTGCTTTAGTTGTCTCAATGATAGTTCTGTTTTTTCTTTCAGCAACCCTATTTTGTTGAGGATTGTAAGGAACGGTGAGCTCCCTCTTGATCCCGGCTTCAATACAAAAACTGATAAATTCTTTTGAGGTGTATTCTCCTCCATTGTCTGATCTCAATACTTTGATTTTTCTTCCCGTCAGATTTTCAACCTGAGCTTTGAATTCTTGAAACTTGGCAAGGACTCCATCCTTGTTCTTCAGAAAGTAAAACCAAGTTTTCCTGGAGTGATCATCTATGAAGAGTACATAGTACAAGTACCCATTTAAGGATGCAACAGTCATTGGCCCACATACATCTGAATGTATCAAGTCCAAGATTTCCTTGGATCGGTTATTGCTGCTAGGAAAGGATCCTTTAACATTTTTACCAAGGGCACAAACTTTACAAACACCTTCATGCTGGATCTTAATCTCTGGTAGACCTGTTACCATTTTCCCTAGAGCTGGAAGAGCTCTATAATGAATGTGAGCAAGTCTTCTATGCCATAACTCACTTAGGCTGATAGTGTCATGTAGTAAGGCTTGAACTGGTTTGATAGTCAACTTATATAAGTTGTTTTCTCTGACACCAATTACTTTGTAAGAGTTGATATGAGAGTCTTTGTGTCATGCAAGGACTCTTCCTTCTGAAAAATAATTTTGTAACCTTTGTCTTCAAGGGCCGAGATAGAGACAAGGTTTCTCTTCATTCCTGGTACATATAGAACCTCTTCTAATTTGAGCTGCATATCTGGATCTAGTTGGAAGGTGGAAGTTCCAACTCCTCTCACGTTATATCTAGCATCATCTCCAAGGACAACATGTAGATGTGTCTCTTTCTCAATGAAGTGTGTTAGATGATTTCTAATACCGGTCATGTGCCTGGAGGCACCACTGTCAATTAGCCAAGTATTATAATTGATAGGAACCATACTTGAGAGTGCTGAGATGTTGATGTCTTCATTGCTTTGGGGCTTTGTGCTGAGCTTGCTTCCCATCATGAACTTGCTCATCTTCACAAACCCTTGTCAACTAGGCTAGAAAACCTAACGGCTAGGCTAGGCTAGCACTTTTAGGTTTTGTTGGGCTTATGACTGCCAACAATAAGCCTTTAAATATGACGGCCACTTCAAGAAATTCTCAGAAATATAATTCAAAATTTTCTACAAAATTTTGACAAAACCCTAGAAACCCTTAGGGTCAAAATTTTGAAAAATGCCCGGAATTTAGATCTAAGACTTGCTGGAGGTACGTTGAAGGAGGTCGTACCCTTCTATGTCTTTTTCAGCCCAAGAGTCCAAGTTTTGGGGGGTGAAATTTCTCTAAAAAGGAGGTCGTTCGGATTTTCTGGAAACCCTAGGAGGGTCGTACGGTTTCTGCAAATGAGAGACTGAAGGAGCTGGATAAAGCTTGTGCAATGGGATCTTCAAGATCTATGCTCTGATACCATGTTGATTTTTCATAAGCATTAGGTTAAGCATGTAGTTCATTTCAATTTCATCATGTCTTAACCATAAACAAGAATGTTGCAACAACCAAGATCACAAGAAGAAACACCATGCACAAGAACACAAGAAGTATCCTGGGAAACCCTTCTCAACAAGGGAAGAAAACCCAACCAAATCCTTTGCTATATTCTTCAAGAGAAAGACCTTTCACCACCAAGAATGATTTAGCACACAAGAGGGTGCTTAAGCCCTAGAAACCCTAGCGCCCAAGAGAGGTGCGCACCTTTTGCCAAGTAGAAGTGTTTGCTGAAATTTCCAAACTCATGAGAAAGATATGATTCTACAATGGAGAATCATCTCTTATACTAAATTTGACCAATCAACAAAGGCATCTATTGGCTCAATAGGGCCGACCTCTCTAAGTCAAATGTATTATTATTATTATTATAATTAATATTAATTATCTTTTACATTTATTATTAGACATATTAAGGTAGGGCCGACCTGTACCCTTTACATGACAATTAGGGTTACAGGTAGGTCTGACTCTTGAACAGTATATAGCAAAGGATCTGAAACACCCACAATGCTCATCCACTAGGGGCACATCCATAGGGATGTCATAGCTCTGATTCACTGCATTACACAGAAGAACCATGTCTTCATACGTTCACCTGTGCTCGTCCACAAGCACGTCCACTCTACAGATCTTCTTTCCCACTGCCACCGACAGGAGAATCATCTGGAGTCTTCTCATCAACTCTATTGCTCAAAGGAGGCTATCACATCATCTTTATTTTTGATCACATGACGATGTGCCAAGCACTTTTTGGATTTCACATGTTCACCTTGTGCTCAGCCACAGGCACGTCCTAACTCAACAGATCGCTTTTCCACCGGATGATCATCTAGAGTTCTTCTCACTCACGTCATGGAGGAGGTAATCTCTACGTTCCTAGCTCTGTCTCAGGCAGGAACCACGAACCCTTCTTAGGGGCTTTCTCTCAGGTTTGTAAGTTGAGAGAAAGGCTTCACATAGCTGCTTTGTTCCACATCTCACAGGTTTGTAAGCTGGAGGATGTCTCCCATAGCTGCATTCATCAACACTTATCAAGGATCAAAACAAATCCTATCATGCCTGAAAGGGCCTAAGTTTATTCACCAAGGAGCTTACCACGAGACCGAGCCTAGGAACCAAGCGTTAGCAATATGCGAAGCCCGACCAATCTAACGGTTATGAACAGGCACGAGATTTACTATACCGGACCATTGGCCCCCGGGACTTAGATGAAATGATAAGGCTTTATAATATACCCAATATCCAATATACTGGGGCAACAGGCCACCATGTTGTTAAACCTCCGCAAAGTCTCAGCCCAAGTCCCTGAGTCAACCTTAGTCAAAGTTCTTCTCATATTATTGCCAATTTGGTGGCCACGTCATCAGGTGCAGGGCCTACCAACTCACTGGGCCATCGGTTCTTCGGGAGTCAAATGCATCAAAACACTTCTCATCTTGCTTCTAATTCAGTGCCCAAGTCAACCTCCCACGTGGAGCCGACTCGACATGCCACCAAAGATACACAAAGGGAAAAATGACAACATGGCACAACAATAGAGTACCCCTTAGAGCCAATCCAAGGATGCCACGTGTTCATGGGACCAAGCATATACAAGACCTTCAACAGCTTGCAATCGACAATCAGGATTTGATTGGGTTGAAGATCAAAGGTCAAGATTTGATCCTACTCCCCAAGTCTCATATCAGGTATCGGAGCCCCATCTAACACTTGTGTTATGGCCTCAACAAATATCAAATACCCGATAGCCGATAGTCGAACTTCCGGAATATAGAAGCATCGGGCCACAGATAGTTTAAGCATTCGGACATGTCACGGCAAGTCTCTGATACTCAATAGTCTTGCAATTGATCGTAGGTGAAGTTCGACGATCCAAATTAAAGGATAAAGGGTCCTTCAATTTTTCAAAGTTTATCACTTATCGGTTCTTGGTAGAGGATTTCCCTTTCAAGATGTTCAAAGTCTCGATAGTAGATAGCCTTCGCCGCATCAGCGTTCCCCTAGGGACATTTAGAGTCAATCCGCAAATGTCATGTGTTCACAGGACCTTCAAGCGAGCCAGATCGGACAGCCCAGATTTGACTGAGTACAAGATCAGCGGTCTCCCGGCTCACCGGGCCACCAGGACATTCTAAGCCTGCGAGCAAAGTCTAGCATAAGTCTTGATCATCGATCCACCAGGCCACTTGGGCAACAAACCACCAGGAAGATAAGCCTTCAAACAAATGACAACACAAATCTCCGATAGTCGGTAGCCCTTGCCACATCAACAATCCACATGGATCCTGACTCAGCATTTCACTTGGGATACACAAAAGGACTAGTGACCACGTGGTATGCCAACCGAGCACCTGTCAAAGGAAATCCATAGTTGGCACCTAGACAAAGGGGACCCACTAAAGACACCGAACAACGAACAACACGCCTCACTTGCCACATTAACACCAACATGGACCAATGTGAAGTCTCCACGTGTCAGTGGGACCATGCTAACGACAATAATGGCATTGTTGTAGCCTTAATCGATTTCAGCATTTGATCGAGCCAAATCAATAGCTCATGTGGGTTGTCGACCCTAGATCAATGGTCCAAATTTGTTTTTAGGCCCCGCAGTCCACCGAACTCATCAGGCCACCGACCTACCGGGCTACCGGGATGTCTAAGCCCGCGATCAAGATCTAGCATAAGTCTCGATCACTGATCCACCAACCCACCGAGCTCACCGAGCCACCAAAGCACCGAGTAAACATCGTCCAATATCGGGTACCAGAGACCCACTTAACTATTGTGTCATCGCATTATCATATGTCTGATAGTCAGTACGTCGATACCTRATACTTGAGATCTCGATATTGTGTACTAGACTCGTCCTACAGCAAAAGCTTCCATTGCATTCGTCGATGCCCCGATAGCCAATATGATGGGTYCCAAGTCTAAAAGGTAACATTGCTCGCAAACTTTCGTAGCCCGCCCATTCACTTTCAAATACTATGGRACCCCTTTGAAATATAAAGRCATCCAAAGAGAATCTCGCAATGAATGTGGGATTGACTCTGATTAGGCCACATATCAACGGTCAAGATTGCTCACGGAGATTCATCCAACAACTACTGAATTTTATCGCTTTTGCAAAGGAATTTCAGGTAGCCAACAAACACGAGAGTTAAGGGGAAGAAGGGAAACGGTTTTCTAAGATAAAGAAGCTCAGCAAGAGTTGGCCCAAGTAAAAAATGAAGGTGACAGGAAAACCAATTGTAAAGGGAGCTCAGCATAACAAAAGTTTTGCAGGTAAAAGTAAACAATTTTTTACCAGGGGCAAACCATTCAAGAAAAAAGAAGCAGTAAATGGTTTCAAGAAATTGTTTTGGAGATGAGCGTGAGGAATAAAAGAGAATGAAGGCGCTCATTGTCAGGGTCGACACTTTGGGGAATTTAAGAGGCTCTTATACCTAAAGTTGTTAAATTAGAAACTTCAAGCACAGATAGATGGTGAAAGCAGCAGGCACCTGGAGATTCATCCCCTGCATTAAGTTTCAGTCTGTAAACCCCCTTCTTATTGTGTTTGTGTTCTTGTAAAGCATCTTCTCCCATTTTGGCTTTCTTGTATCAGATCTGATTTATAAAAGCTCAGACAAATCATACCTATGTCACATGGTTCGGGTTCGAGATCAGGTTCGACAAGGATGAAATTTGATTTGGGTTCCAATTTCTTTATAAGGTTCGTCATTAGGTCTGTGTGTGTATTTAAAAACTATATAAATTATTAACTTTTACTATTAAAATATAGTTATATATAATATATATTTTAAAACTATATAAATTATTAACTTGTATTATTAATATATATATATATATATATATATATATATATATATATTATTAACTCCTTTTATTAATTTATCACTATATAGAAAAAATATATAAATTTATTAATATCTATTATTAAGTTATTAACTGATATTATAATATATAATATAAAGTATATATTATAATATATAATATAATAATATAAAAATACAAAAAGTTACAAATAATCGTCGAGAATTGTGGACGGTAGTTTGCAAGTGGTGCCTGTGAGACGTGACAGTGTGACCGTGGCCAACAACATGTTGCAATCGCAAGACCCGTGAGTCGGCGAGTCGCAGTCACAAGAGATTGCAACCATAGTTGGCTGCTCATCACTCGTTGCCACACGTATGGAGTCACAGTCGCCCGGGGCAGTAAATCACACAGTGCCACAGTGTAGAGATGAGGCCCAAGGGTTAGAATTGTTTCAGTTAGTGGTATGGTGAGGACGCACAGACATTGAGACTCCGCCATTGAATTCTAATTGGAACTCACAACAACCTGTGGAAAACTATGTTTAGAACTCATACCAACACATGGAAGCAGTCGAGCAGCATCAAACCTCAATGAACCTTCGTCGAACCTAAACAAACTTTAAATTTTCTTTGGGGTTCGCCGAATTTCGAACTTCAACCTAGAAGTCTGGCGAACCCTGTGACTTAGGATTATACACCATGTTCAGTGCTACTGTATGATGTCTAGTCATGGCATAGAAGTGATTTCCTCTAATGAATGACCATTTATTGTCATTTCTTTATGCATTTAAATGATATGCAGAGGGTACCTCCATGTATTTGAATGTATGAGGATGTTAACTATTTGAAGCATGTTTTCACTGATATGTATGCATTTGTCAGAAATGTTGAATTCTTAATTGGTCGGCACGTTGTTCTTTTTCCATAAGCTACAAGATTCATTCTCAACAGTGTCCTGTATGTTTATCTTGTTTTTCTTCCAATTCACCATTTTACCCAGCTTTAAATATTGATTGTCTGAAACACTCGTGGACATATGCCTCTTGGAGTTGAGAGTTTTTCTCATCTCAACTAATATTGTTTGAGGGTCGAGAATTTTAATAAAGAGAGAGGAAAACTAAACAAATATTGCACAGTTACCTTACTACACATTTGGCTTTAAGAATCATCCTGAGTTTTAGCCCCTGGGGTGCCTCGACATCATTCCAATAACGGCCTAAAACATCTCGAGGGATAACATTCGAACAGATTCATCCCTTATTGTTACAACTGGTGGGTGTCCATTCCTATGTCTCGGTTGTAAATTTGTCCTCAAACGATGGAGATGGTGTGGATTCCTCCATTGAAACCCCCATTACTTGCCTCCCAACTTGTGACTAACCAGCATTCAGGCAGAGGGTTCGTCGAATCTAGCTTCCCTGTTCGACGGAAACCTGCACGAACCCTGCTTGACTTAGCCTACTTAACGAGTAAGCTTGCATGCAAGTATTCTATTCAAGGTAACCTACCCACAGACTGTGGAGGATGCACAACGATATCCTATACCTGGGCAAAGGGTTTGCAATCATACAGCCAATTGGGATGGCGCTACGCAGTTGCACAATGGTGCTCGACGCGATGGTGCTCGCGGGCGAGTACGTGGACCAGAGCTCGCAAACGGATGGTGGTTCTGCAGACCCGAACGATGCACGGACTACACGCGGATGGTGTCGCTCGTGGACGTTGTTGCTCCTGCTCACGGATTGTTTTTTGTGAGGCCTCCAGGATGATTGTTAGTGATCACTGTTATCGCGCAATTTGTACTTGCCCAAAGCCCAAGGCAAGTGGATACAGAATAGGCGTAACTAGGGATGAGCTATCACTGTCACCTTAATAGGAAATCCCTTTCTATTTTGGAGTATGTCAAGGCTACCCCAGGGGAGACGTCCCCAGTGACTTTAGGGTTTGAGAAAGCTAAGGCAAATGATAAGAGAAAGTCCCTCCCCTCTCACAGGTCACTCAAGTTAAAAGGGTTCTTTAAGTCTTATTGAAGATGAAGCAAGAAAATATTATTGTGTACCTGCCCAGAACAAGACAACAAAGCAAAAAGGGGCACTTTCCAAGTACCAAAATGACATTAGTGCTTCGTAAGACAATGAACTCTTAAGAAATGTACTAGTTGATATAGAATTGCAGCAGTATAGCAGTTTGTAACAGAAATAGCAGATTTGCAACAGCCACAATAATTATGTGTCAAAATGCTTGATAAAAGACTTGAAATAATAGCTTTAACTAGGTAAATTGATAATGGATAGTCACAAGCAGTTTTAGCAATGTCTAGCTAGCATAACACATCACTTTTATGGTTAATTTGTTGTTGTTAGATGACTGTAGCAATCTTTAGCAACATAGCAAGTAGGTTAATGATTTAGGCTAATCTAAGGTTAGTAGGTGTTCAAGAGAAGGTGTTCTGAAAATTGTTTGATCAATCAACACTTGTAATGGTTAGACTAGTGCCTTCTAGGGTAATGGAGTCAATGATGGCAGCTACAACTCTTAGAGTAAAATAGAAATGATAATGTTTAGTCAAAGGGGATGGAGAGGATGAGAGAGGTGTTGGTAGCCCAAGGCCTCAAAAATCCAAGTCCTAGAGATAATTGCTAGAAAGTAATAAAAATTAGGCCCTGGCAATTTCTCTTTTCCTTAAACAAACTGAAATAAAATATGTAATAGGCAATGGAGTAGGGTTACTAGAGTGCTACAATGGTAGGGCTCTAGTATCTACTTCTAGATAGGTTCCTTTCAAGAAATCTTAGCAAGTGGAAGATTATAGAGAAAAAGATAGTAACATATGTCTTTCTCCTAGGGTTTCAAGCAAGCAATGCCATAATCTTTGACATGAAACAAGTAAATTTACCATAAGCATTCATTCACAATAAAGAAATGAAGATTTTCTACTTACTTCACCAAGAATAATCAAACATAAACCCTAGTTGAAGATCCTCCACATGAAAATTTGCCAAAAAACACAAAGATTTGCCTCCCCAAAAGTTGCGCAACACTTAATTTCAGCCAATAACCCTTAAAGAGGGCCGAATTTCAGACCACCACTTGTGTGATGAGTGAATGATGATAAAAATGAGAGTTTTATCTCTCTATTTATACAATACTTATGACCTTTAATTAATTTTAGGTCATCAAAAGGCCTGTTATCCCCACTTTTTAGGGATAACTAGGAGATCATGTCTCGAGGCCCACAGGTCCTAGACATGGAGTACCGAGAGCAGGATTGACCTGAGCATGGCCCTGGAGAACCCACCTTTTCTTCTTCTATCATCTTCATCCCATCAGCAGCAGCATCATCCATCACCATCGGCTTGGTCCGGTATCAGAAGAGGTTCTCGCTCCATGAGGTAATTGGTCCAAGTATCATGGTATGTGTCACTTGTGATTATTGAAACCTTTAAATATATGCATATGATTCCTTTTATCTCTAACAACTGCTTGGATCTTACATTTGCCCACTTGACCATGTTTGGGGGGATTGACAGGGTGCCCTAGCAAGCCTGTGTCTGTAGGTTTTGGTTTGCCATTGGGGGGATTTCTAAAAAGCCATCGTCCGCTCCCATCATAATACCACTTTTACATCCCCACTTGACCATGTTTGGGGGATTGACAAGGTGCCCTAGCAAGCTCGTGTTCAGAGGTTTTGGTTTGCCATTGGGGATTTCTAAAAAGCCATCGGCCGCTCCTTCATCATAATATCTTTTCCTACATCTTGTTTCCCGGCCATCTATCCCATTCCCTTGTCCCGCATTGGGTTGACCTTTTTTAGGATTGCACCTTGCCTCGTGGGGAAGAAGGGGCTAAAGGCCCAAGGTAAAAGCAAGTTGGTAAAAGATAAAAGCCTAAGAATAAACCTCTCGATGCTTCTCACTGTGATCCCCGAGAAAGCAAGAAAAGGCTTCTCAGCAAGAAGCAAGAGGGACCCAAAGAAATAACAAAACAAGACCTAGTCGAGGATGGAGGGTCTCATTACAAGCCACCATTAGGTTCATGGGTACCTAGCAAGATGACATTGCCATCAACTAGTTACCACGCTTTGGCAGTGACTTGGTTGCATGGCCAAGGGAAAGATGGTCTCATCACTTGACAACTCCTTCATTTCTCAAAAGTATTTCAGGTAACGCTATCGCCTGGTCACTACCTAGCGCTGTCCTTTGATTATCTCTTGAACAAAAAGTAAAAAAGAATAAAAGAATAAGTATAAAGGCAAAATGGGCTTGGAAAAAATGCATCCATGACAGTGGGATAGCTCGCCTTCTACAGCATCCACTGGTAACACATTGCATCCTTGGCATTTACTGCACCCACATGCTTGGATTTCCCCTAACCACATCATCCACTTACATGGCTTGGATGGGGTTTCTCTGGGAACTTTCCTTTTTCTATGGACACTAAGCCCAATAGGATTTCTGTCCTTTCCCCTGACTTGTATTGGCAGTGCTTGTGTAACGCCTTTTGAGCTATTGATTGATGTATTAGGGTTTTATGCATGTGTTTAATAATATTAATGATGAAAATGTGGACACATTGCTATGATCCTTGTGATTGATGAGCCCATGGAGGGCGAGCTCGATGCAGACCATACCTCACCTGACAGTACCATTTGGACCTAAGACACATGGGGAGACGATCACCGACCTCCATAATTAAGAGCCCACCTGTGATGGATGTTGAGACCCCATTAAGGGGTAGAGACGGGGTAGAGGATGGTCAGAGGTTTTGCACTTGAGAGGAAGAGGACGTCCCATCATGGGCACTTTGGCAGGACTAGACATAAGGGGATAGACTCTTTTCAAGGTAGAACGCCAGTCTTGGAAGGCTTAGGACGGCCCCATCTTCACCATGATGTCACCAGCTTCATGGAAATTTTTGGAGGCGTGACCGGGCAAAGGATGGCACGGTGGCATGTTGGAGAAGCCCTTGGAGGGCTAACGCTTTGCCCCAGGATGTTTCATTTTCCCTAAAAAGTGCTAGCACCTCTCTTATAGGGGATTTTACTTTTCGCTTAATTAGAGTTTTACTTACATTTTAATGTAAAAACAGTAAGATTTTGACATTATGGCCTTGTCGGCCTTTTATGACCTAAAAAGTAAAATTAGGTCATTGATACAATATATATTGAGGAGCCTAATCTCTCATTTTATCATCATTACTCATTCACTCCATAAGGAGTGGTCTGAAATTTGCCCTATCTTGGGTATTTGGCTGATTTAGTGAGACTCCACTTGTTGAAGGAAGACATTTTGGCATTTTATGGCAGGTTTTGAAGGAAGGTGTTACAACTAGGGCTTGTATGATTATTTCTTGATGAATTGTCGATTTTTCTGCAAAACTTTGAATGAATGGTTGTAGTTTAATTTTCAGATGTATTTATGATTTTGCTAAATCAAACCCTTAGGTGAGACAAGCACACAAGTAGGTCTCTTGTCTCATGTCCCCGATAGAGAATTTTCAGCCATTGAATAGGTTGAAGAGAGCTTGTACTAAGAAGCATAATTTTTCTTCTTCCTCTTTTGCTAGCCGTATTATCCTGAAGCCAATAAGAGTGAGACGCCCCGCCTAGGTCTACTACACTAGGTCCATACTTAGGGCTCTGTCGAAAGATTCTTGCTTTAGCAACACCCCTCTCATCAAACCCTCTTGTTTTAGTTATATACTTTATTCTTGAGCTAACCATTTTGCCAGGAAGGAGGAGAGACCACGCAGGTCTTTGTTCAGCAAATAACAACACCTGAGTGAGCCTCTCTCCCGGTGAGGGTTTGGATTTTGAGGCCTTGTTTTAGCAACACCTCAAAACTCTTTCCCTCTAGTCCTTAAAATCTTGCCTCCTTCAACTTTTAAGGCCCTTCTTCACTTCTGGACTCCATTAAACCCTAAAGGCATTGATCTAAAGTCCTCCTAACTTTGAAGTGAAACTTGATTACAACACTCTCAAACCCTTTGAATTTCAAACCCTAACTGATACTAACTCCCTTAACCTCAAATTAACTTACAAAACCTAAAGTGTTGTCGTCATCCTTAAGTTATTACATCTCAGTGCAACAACGCTTTTGTCTAAAGAGAAATCGAATGGTGATCTAAGGCATTTGTTAGATGATGTGTTGATTGGTTACATTGAATGCCACATTGTTCCAATATTTATTGATGAAGTGTTATAAACCTTATTTGATATTGATAAACATTGACTTTGTCAACATTTATTGACATATTGTTTATGTATTATTCGTGATAATCACCTATTTGCATGAAGTACTAACCCATTGAAATATAGCGCTTTCTGCATATAATGCTTGTTGTTGCTTTGTTCCTGTGCAGTGTACTTCCTTGGGTGTTTACTTCATTATTGGTTGTTTAGACAAGATTATCTATTTGGTGGGTGACTTGTGAGAGGGGAAAACTTATCCTCAGGTTATTACCCTTTTGCCTCCTCAAAACCACGAGGTCGGGACGCCTCCCCTGGCCTAACCTCCTCCCTAAAGAGAAAGAACCTCCCATCGTGGTGACATTGGGTGATAGGACCTCTCGTTACGCTACTTGACTTTGCAAAACCATAGCCTTTTATCCTAATTCATAAACTCAGGCAATAACATTTTGGCATGCAACGTTCTTTAGGGAGATTGTACTACGCAGCAACCTTGTTTGGTGACTTTGGGTCTTTAGTTTTCTCTTCTCTTAGTGGCATTTGACATTGTCTGAGGATATTTGGTTTGTTTGTCCTATGGAAACTTCACTGCAAGTGTATTTTTAAGAAAGAGGATAGCTTCATTTTCTTTTTCTCATATGTGGAAAGAGGAGGTAGCATGCAACTTTTAACAAAGCGTTTTTTTCCTATCAAAGATGCCAAATCAAGTAGGAACCTATTAAGCCTATTTAGATTTTTATTTTTGCTCTTTAGTAGTTTTGAGGAAGAGGATGTAAATACCATTGTATAGACCCTTCCACCTTTCTTTTTTGATGATGTAAATATATTTACATTAATATAAGACATATTTTCGCAAAAAAATAAAAAGTTTTTGTTGTAGTTTTGTTCATAGGGGTCAACTGGATCTAGCTTGACTGGTTGTGTGATGGAGTGTTACCCTCCCCACCTAAGTTATATTCCATAAGTGACATGACAAAGCTCGAAGCTTATAGAATCTAGCCATCTTGGGTACTATCCTTAGAACAAGGGAAGTGCCTCGTGGGTTTCCCCTAGAAATGCATTACATGGAAAAAAAAAGTTGTGTTCATAGGAAGTGCAGATCTATGTATCATGAACTAAATTTCAACAACCAATAACAAAAAAAAACCTACCACAAACATGCAAAGTGAGGTTACCGAACCCACTCCAATTTCTTATTACTAATTGTTGATAGATAGATACTAAGCCTTCACATTATAAGATAGGCTCATGTTACAATGAAAAAACACCTAATAGGCTATGTTACCGGATCTGTCAGGATTGGGGGCTGGATCCAAGGATCCTCGGATCAGATACGGATTCAAATCCGTCGAGATCTGTCTGTAAAAATGCTCAAACATCCATTATGCTATACCCAATTTTGTTCTATACAACCCAGTAATTTTGACCTAGTGAGAGAAGTGAGTCATCAGTTGTGCCAGGCTCATTCTCCGGGTGGCCCATCATTCTTTTGTGTCTGGTCATGTTGATGTTGACAACATCGAAGACATTCTCTTAGATTAATAATTAATAATATAATTATTGATTATTAAATTATATATAATAAGTAAAATGATAATAATAAATAGTATTGACATCCAGGACGATCCTTTCATGGATGGTCACTATATGTTCCCTATATATGGAAATGTACTATCATTGTAATAATATATCGATCATATTCTCATATGAAGAAAAAACATGGTAGTTAGAGCAAGATCACTTGGATCAGAGGCCTACCTAAAATGAGAGTAGAGTAAAATGTTGAGTGTTAAATTTATGGGGTTGTTATAATATCTATGTACAACATATTTACTTTTTTACTCCTACCTAAATTATAGAAAGATTTTCATAAATTATGTTAGCAAGTAATTTCTAGTAAAATGTCTAATTACCTAAAATATGAGGAGTCAAGTTGTTGAATGCATGTGTTGGCCTCTAAGTTAGAGATGAAGGACCTTGGTATAAAGCACTACTTCTTGGGACTAGAGGTGGGCAGAACGATGAGATCTCCCTGAAGTCGTGGGAGGCATGCTTCGAGATATATCAAGAAGTTTAGGATGTTGAACTTGAAGCCCGTGGATACACCAATGGTGACGAATCTAAAGAAACCAAGTGTGTCTTCCACCTTGGACTTAAATTGATCCAACTATGTACGTATTAAAATGATTCGACAATATTGATGTGGACTGTTACACTGCACTGTGATATTTGGTTATGCGCTGAGTACACTTAATGTACTTTTATGAGTCAATGTAATAGATACACTAGATTGTTGTGAAGCATGTGTTGAGATACCCGCGAGGCACAATTGGACATGGTTATCATTATCTCTATTGGTTGTTTAGTTGAACCTTCTGATCGGTGGTGACTTTCGAGGGAAAAACTTCTTTACTTAGCCATAAGCCTTTGCCTCTCAAAACCCTGTGTCATCAGGACATCTCCCTCAAGCCAATCTCACCTAAATAGAAAGAGTTATCCTATCGAGGTGATAGTGATAGGATAGTCTCCTCGCTACTAATTTGTCTTCGCCATTACCTTTCCTTTTTATCCTTCAAAGTACAAACTCTGGTAATATAAAATATTATATTAATATTTCTTAGAAAAGAAAAGTTATAAAAGTTATATATTATCAATTATAAGTATTATACGTATTATATATATTTATAAGTTATATATTTGAAAATTTGTATATAGTTTTTTACTTATGTAATGTTTATTTTTAAAAATTATGTGTGTACATATTTATATTGTTTGTACTTGTTTCTCTGTCGTATCTGGATCCTGGCTTTTCAAAACTCTGCTGATCCGAATATGAATCCTGGTAATTTAGCTAACAGGTATGCCATAAGTATAGAAGGAAGCATAGTTACCGTATCCCAACTAACCGTAAAACTCACTCACCCAACCGGCTCACGTAATTCCCCACCGGCCCAAACCAATTCTCCAAATCAAGCTTCAATTACCCATACGGAATCGGTTTTTTGCCTAAACTGGTCTGTTCCGTGAAGATGACCCGCGGGGCTGGAAATGTGAGGGGGAAATCAATTTTTTTTTAAATAAGAAAGGGGGCATGCATGGGAAGCTTCTAGAACTGGTCTAGAGCCCCTAATAAAGTTATAAAAAGCAACTCTAATCTCTTTCACTCACACTACTCATTTGCCTTCTCTTGAGTTTGTGAGCTAAGGGTTTTTGTTGAGCTTAGAGAGCTGATTGGTGTGGTTGATTTGGAGAGGTTGCTAGGCTGATTTGAAGAGCTGATTGTTGTGCTCATTTGGAGAGTTATTTTGTCGAATTTGAGAGCATATTTGGAGTTGTTTGGAGCGACTTGACAAGTTTTCTTAAGCTATTTGGAGCTTGTTTTTTGGGGCAAATTTCAAGGTATGTAAACTATGCACTTACTCTCAAAACCATAGTGATTCCTCTTAAAATTGTTGTTGTTTTCTCCTTTGGGCAGATTTGGAGCTTGTTTTGTGCAGATTTCAAGGTATGTAAACTATGCACTTACTCCAAAAACCATAGTGATTACTCTCCTTAAAATTGTTGTTGCTTTCTCCTTAAATTATTGTTGTTTTCCTAGCAATTAAAAACATAGGGTTTTTATTTCACAGATTTTTATTTGTTTCCATATCTCCTAAACAAAAGAGGGATCCAGCATGGCTTCATTGTCAATTAATTGATGAGAAAATGGTTTGTAATTATTGCCAAAGGAGGTTGGTGGGGGAGGTAATTGTATAACCCAATATAGATAACCAGGAATGCAATTGTATAATATGTATAAAATATAAATAATTGATAAAATATATGATAAAAATGATGATTTACAATTGAGAAGGAGGGCTTGATTATATACCCACACAGGGGTGCCCTTTCACCACTAGACATGTATTTTGGAGAACATGTCCTTTCATTATTACTAATTACTATTACTAACTATTTACTAATTAATTATTATGTTATGAACATTTATTTATATGTATTTATGTTCATAACATTGCCTTCCTCTTTAAGAATGCTTTGTCCTCAACGCATTGGTAACGACAGGTGTAATTGACGAAAATGTTCGGACTCCCATGCTGCATCTTCCGCTGGAAGGTTTTTCCATTTGATGAGATATTCTTTGATTATGCGAGATCGTAACTTCTTTTCTCTATAGGCAATAATGGCTTATGGTTCTAAAATTATTTTTCCTTCTTCGTCCAACCTGGGAAGTAAAGTTTGCACCTATTTGCATTGGCCAACAACTTTTTTTAAACATGATACATGAAAAACGTTGTGGATACGACTGTTATCTGGTAAGTCCAATCCATACGCGACGGGACTGATTTTTCTATTAATTTGATATGGTCCGTAATATTTCGGGGGCTAACTTATTTTTTCCTTGTTGTTTAAGTGATAATTGTTTGTAGGGTTGAAGTCTCACAAATACCCATTCTCCAATTTCAAATTCTCTTTATGTTCGGTGTTGATCAACTTGTTGCTTCATTCTATTTCTTGTTATAACCAAGTTTTCCTTGAGAATTTGCACGACTTTTTGACTCTCATCTAAAAGCTATTTTACTGATGCGACTTTTGTTTGATTTATGGCTAATTCTTTCCATGACGGTGGTGGATATCCATAAAGAGCTTGAAATGGTGTCATTTTAGCTGATGTGTGATATGTGGAGTTATACCACCATTCGGTGAGGTGCAACCATTGAAGCCAT
>SNQJ01S0044915.1:18442-37631 GCA_010110895.2 Picea sitchensis
CCTTATGATTTCATTAGCTTGTGCTGGCATGTCTCCCAGCTCCGTTCTGATTTTCTCCACAGCCTGCTTGCTCCTCTCGAGCAACTCATTTTGTTCGAACATGATTTGAACCATTGGCCAGATTTAATTAATGGACTTGGAAATATCTGTCCACACAATCTCTTTGACCTCGGCCAAAGTCTTTCCTGCCATTGTCTATTTCTGGAGCTGTTGTAACTCCTTCCTGATCTGCTCATTCATTTGTTTCTCTTTGGATAGACTTGTCTAGAAAGAAGTCTTTAGCTCTTGGAGATTCTCCACTTCTTTCTTAAGCCTACTGATTTCTGACTCTTGCAGGTTCATTCTCTCCATAGACTTGGCCAGGTCTGTTGCTCCTTCTGGCAGGGGCACTGATGTTGCAGATGGAATGACTGTCACTGTTGTTATGCTCAGTCCTGCAATTGGGATAGCACTCAATGGAATGCCTTCCATTGACTTTGCCTGCTCTTTCTCCTTCAGCAGTCTTTCCATCTCAGCTTCCATCTCCTTTAGCTGAGCATTCTGCTCCATGAGTAGTTTCAGCATCTCATCTTTTTCCCCTTCCTTTTCAGCTATCTCCTTTGCTTGTGGGTCTTCTGTTGGAGGAAGATTTAGTTGTTTTCTTAAGGATGCGATGTCAACATTTTTCTTTTTAATCATTTCTTCCGCTGCCTTGACGTTCGTTGGGTCGTAACCGATCTTGACGACCAGTTATTCCAACGTCTTTATCCTGTTTTCTTTTGCGAAGTAAGATATTTTTTCCAGATTCAGTTGGGTCTGAGCATTGCTCAAAGCTACCCGAAACTTTGATGCAGAAGTTGAAGCGTGGGCCAAAGTGTGGAAAACCATCTCCCCAGTTTGCTTGTGCAAATCCATCTGATCTGTTGGATGCACATCCTTTGCTTGAAACTCAAAAGTGGCCCTTTTGTAATCTGATATCACTTTGGGATCAAGCACTTGTGCTTGGAGGAATGCCATATGCATCCTACCCTTTTCTGTATCAAATGCCAAAAGGATTCTATGCTGGGCTGTGGATGACTGCTTCTGGAACTGTGCATAGGTGCTGCTAGTGAGCGTCTGGTTCTTCTTTTTGATCAAGTCATATTTTTCAAAAATGCCCAGCTTGGGCCCAGTCTTGCTTGGCAGAGTATCTAAGGGATAATCTGTGGGTTTTATTTCTTTTGTTACCTCCTTAAGCTGACTAGAGATGAAAGGTAAGGTGAATTGCTTGGCCCCTGTGGTGGTCACTGTGGTAGTCACTGTGGTAGCTTTTTCTGTTATGCCAGGCGTTGAAACTGTCTTCGGCTTCTTAGAGTGAATTTGAAATTCCTCTGATGACACCTTTGTTACAGGAGGAGATGACTCCTGTCTAGGCCTCTTCTCCTTGAGGACCTGAGGTGTGGTAGCGGGTAGCGCACTTGTCGAGGGCACCTGTTGTTCCAAGTCCAGCAACGTGTGAGGCAACCATACTATCTGATTCGCAAATTTCTCGATCTCTGGCTTGGACTCGTGAGTATATGGGGCATTTTTGTTTTTCACCCTCATGTCTGAAATGATCCCGTGCGGATCATAGTGCCAGATGAAACTCCTAGAGAATTTAATCTCCTTCAAAATTCAATATGCTTCTTCCCCTGCACCTCGGCTATTACAGATGAAAGGACCAATTTGTCCCTTGATTCTCAACTGCTGCTTTTTCTTAAGGGAAACAAAATGAATATCATCAGAATTCATAATCTGACTTATATATTCTAATGCGCAAATCCTTACCGACACATATCGAGGCAATTTATAAGGCGCCAATTCGCACCCAAAGACTCTGATTTCTATGTGATTCTGGCATAAATACCAGTCTCTTGTCTGAACGTTGTCCGAGAGATGCAGGATTCTCTGGACTTCATCATTTATTTGTGGCTCAAACATGCCACACAACATACTTACCACAGGGTGGTAAAACTGGTCAATGAACGTTGTGAAGTCATATTCGACGGAATTATGTTTCAGGAGAGAAGTCCACGCTGTTACTGGCTGGGGTTTCCCGTCGGCGTCCATCTTCTGCATGGAGAAATTAAACCTGTCGGCTTGGAAATAGATGAACATATAAGCCAGAATGGATGAGTACCTAAACATGCCTTCTATGGCGAAATTAACAAATTGCTCATGAATATTATTGGCCAAGAAGGTGTTGTAGTCAAACTGCGTGGTCGGTTGTTCATTGTTTGAGAATATCGACAAAAAACCCAGGATGGGCTCATCTACCCATTGATCAGAATAGTATCCAAGCAGGGCACACATAGAAGAAATGATTTGATTTCCTTTGTTTGAAAACATGGAAGAAGGGTACGAGGGATTGGTGGATGGGAGTGGAGTGGAAGTGGGAAGAAAAAGCTCAAAAATCTAAGCTCTCTGAGGGAACGTCATTTTCTGGTATAGCTCGGTGAGGATTTCTAAATTAAAGGGGGACGCAGATTCCGCACGGGTAATTTGTAACATCTGGTCGATATCTTCAGGGGTGATGAAGAAAAAGACATCTCCATATGAAGAAACGATTGCTCTCTGGTTGGGGATGTAGTGGGCCTGGCATTGGAGGGCGAACTCGAGGAAATTATGAATCTGGGGGAAGAGATACAGAGGAAAATTGGACTCCCAGAGTCCAATTTCGTCGCTTTGGTCTAGGAAAACCTCCCGGAGCCACGAATGGAGATCAGAGAAGTTGAAATTGCATATAGTATCGGCTATCAAGCGGTCCTTATCGACCAGGGGAATTTTATCCAGGTCAATCGGAGGAGGAACGAACGGATTCTCTTCCTCTTCGGCTTGCTTCATCTTAGACACCATTTTAGCAACTGTACCTGCAATAAACAATACGTTAGTGGGGTCGGATGACTATAGGTGAAAGCGACGCGAGAGCGATGGAGGAATAGGAGGTTTCTGGCGCAATGGATGAATAACGAATACAAAGGGAAACGGTAGTTTTATTCAAAAATGGGTCGATCGGACGCGGGAAAATGGTCAGCGTGACAACGGGTATGTTATCCAGTTATTAATGGACAACAGGCCACTAGGGATGAAGTGGCAGATGACGGTGGCCGAAGCGTACGAGGGAGTGACGTGGAGGTAGGTGATTGGAGATAAAAGTCGCCGAGGGGGGATGGCCATGAATGGGAAGGGTAAAGGCCTGACAGCAGGGACTGACAGCAATTATGGGATGGGACTTCAACCCAGGAGAAAGTGGGACAAGTGGGCTTAGTGGAGGGTGGCGTCCAGGGGCGACAGGATGTCAGGAAACATGTGGGGGATGGGACCTCTGGACCACTAGAACAATTCCACATGTAACAAGGGGCCCGCCGTAAGGAAGATTCATTCTGGACCCCCCCCACCCTTGGTTAAAAGCAAAACACCAGGGGGGGTCTGGAATCCGTTATGAGCCATTGATCTGCGCGCTTGTTTTCTAGCCGCAGATCTTAGCGCGCTCTTTAATACCAATTCCGGACCCCCCCCTTCCATTAAAGGCAGAAAGGAGGGGGGGGGTCCGGAATTCAATGTGGACCGTCGATTTGAGTGCTTGATTTAGAGCCGTCCAGATGTGCGCCCAATTTAAAACCAATTTTTGACACCCCCCCCCCTCCGTTAAAGGCAGAACAGGCGGGGGGGTCTGGAATCCAATGTGGGTCGTGGATTCACGTGCCTCGTTCAGGGCTGTCCAGATCTGTGTAAGTATTATCATCGATTCCGGACCCCCCCCCTTGGTTAAAAGTAGAACACTAAGGGGGGTCCGTAATGCTCTGTGAGCCGTTGATCCGAGCGATGAGATATGGACCACTAGAAAGTGACCGAAACATATGTCCGGGGCGGGAAAAGTCACGTGTAGGAAAACTTAGGATTAGTGCTTTCTTACGGGTTTTTTCCAATTTTTCTCATGGACATCCCCAAGGGGGCATCATTTCAACTACACTTAGCATAGGAGACATTGATGTAGCATTTCTTCACATGGGTTTTATTTGGGCAAGGCAAGCAAAGCAGTTAGTCTACATTCTAACCTATTTTCATAAGACACATAACCCAGATTAAATTGTTGGGTTAAGATATTATTCTTCCTAAGGGCTATCTGACCAGGATTAGACAATCTGGTCAGATTTATTCACTAACCTGTCAACATTGAAAATTTAAAAGAACTTGTTCATGCTTGAAAGGTATGACCAAGTCACTATTATTGCATGGGGCCTTTTTGTTTCAATTCTTTTATGCCCTCTTTTCTCTTTTTCTTGCAAAATGAAAAATAAACTTCCAATAAGAACACTAGATACAGATAATATCAATAATATCCAAGACATAAGTTGATTCCCATATTTTATGGGGTGATAACAACGACTCCACCTGGGGATGGTACTTGCCCTGTTTAAGTGCCAAGAATCTAGTTTCCTGTCTTTCTGAGTGTTATCTCTCTAGGAAACTCTCCTAGGCTGTAAGTTAGAGATGCCTGGTAACTAACTCTTTTTGGGAATATTTTCTCTAATAGTTGAAATGGTTTTGTGGATCAAAATGAATATCCAAGGGCTGGACTGAGTTTTCCAGACTGTCTAGAAATACAAAATCTCACAAGGCTTTCTAGTCATATAGTCAGACAAAGTTTGATTAAATGGGGGAAGAAGTCAGCTATTACACCAGATTACACTTCATACCAACAAGTATAATGGGCTTAATAACTGAGGGAATATATTATGATCATCAACTAAAACAATTAACCAGTGAGATGTCAGTCACTGCCAAATTGAATGAGCATCAGCAAAGAACTCTCACTCATAAACTATAAGAAAACATAAGAAGAAAATCTGACTACCCAACTGAAAGAAGCTTGAAATTTTTCATAAAATAAGAATAAGTCTGTCTGTTACAGAGGCAGCATCATAGTATTCAAAGTCGAACCCCTTTGTTTGATATCAAAACAGGCATTTATAGCCCTTACAAGACAGTCTACAGATCCTAAAAACCTCGATCTGTTGAGTTAACTAAAACAACAATGCAAAAAGATAGGGAATGATCCCTCAAATCAAGGAAATGATAATGTGTTGGTCTTATTTCTCGTCTTTGATAGTTGGTGAAGTGGAGTTAGCCTCCCAAGGCTCGGTGGGCTTCGATTTGGTACATAACAGAATCGAGCCCTGGAAATCTCGTGGAAGCTTCTTTGACAAATGGGACTCGTACCTTTCTTTCCCCAACCAAAAATAGAGTTCTAATGAAACTTGCCTTCCTCTTTGTTAGGGAGATCCCTCATTTGAGGCATTGTAAGTGTAAAAAGGTTGGCAACTGCTACAAACAGGTGCCAAAGTCTTTTGAACAAATTTCTTTAAAACTTTGATTATACCTTTACTTGCAGTTTAAGATCTTCAACTTCTGAACTTATGATGATTTTCATAAGTAATGCATACATAATCTCAGCATCATCTGATTTCTGGAATGGGTTTGCTTCATTCTTGAAAGCTAAGGTATGAAAAGCTTCTGCTGCCAATTTCTTTATCAAAAGGTGAGGGATATGACAGTTTGTAGAAGAGTGCCGAATATATACTGTACTTGAACCTCAACCCATCCTATAACAATGTCAATTTTAATGTTTCCTGTAAAACATCTTTTGCAAAGTTGAAATTGCATTTTCTGTTCAAAAAATGCATGAGTGGATGTAAAAAAATGTCTAATTTATATCGAGATTTCACGAAATTTGTCCTTCCAACCTTTTATCTCTAGAGAGCATTTGTATGTTTGCTAATACTTTACCCAAGGAACTCTTGTGTTAAGCTCAACAGCCATAGATGCTGCTCATTTTATGTGTGACTTCCCTGCTGCTCCATAAGGTCCATCAATGTTTCCATACTCATCATCAGAATAATTGTGACGGGTTTGAGAAATTCCTCTGTTTCCAGATTCAACATATCTGGGGTTTTCATCTAATGCTATATATGGATGTTTTATCCCATAGCTAACACATCATATGCATATGAATCATATCTCATATGGCCATGCTGCAAATCTTTGTCAAAATGCCCACTATATATATACTTATGACTCTCCACCTGCACACAGAGAGGATCCTTATCGCTAAGAAAAATAGATATGTTGATCTTCATCCCAGTAGAAATTTGGTAGAAACATTGATTAAATAATTCAATTCTTACGGGAGCAGTGGCTTCCCCCTGGCTCACAGGTTATATATCAATCATAAATGGACAGATACTTCCAAAGCATCTCACAACTTTATGATATGCTGACAAGAGAAAATCCCAAATGGTTCTTAACAAATACCTAGTAACAGGTGCATCTAAGACCTTGAGCAGCAACCATCCAAACTCGAAACTACAATGATAAGTTAGCTTTCCAGATCTTGCTCAATGTCTCATCCCTTTCTACCATTTATTATCAACATGGTTCTAAATTATTTGTTCCTCCAATAAATAATTTGGAATGTTGAATTGGGAATACCAACAGTTCCAACAACCTAATAACTTGCATAAACAATCTTCAGCAGGTGAAAACRAGTATCTTAGAGACTGTACAGATCTTTCCTCCAYGGCCTGCAAATCCTCRACCATGCCATCTGGATATGAAACCCTTCCCTAGTGGCAGCCCTATTTTCCTCGTAGGATACCTTCCAGCTGTAGTCCCGATCTTGTCTGGTACTAATGCTAATGCCCGAGCGACCAATATGAAATCCACCACATCTTGGCACTAAGAAACCAATTCATTCTCTTCCGTTTTCTTCAGCAACAACTACGAGAATGGTTTGCTATAATCACATTTGCGTCTATGTTAGAACTGTTGTAGCTCTTGCAAAAGTACCCACACAAACCACAGAGAGGGAAACCAAGCCCGCATTGATGAATATCGGTTCCTTTTGCTTCGATACATATTCATCCTTGTTACAGGAGAGTAACAGTTTGAGTTCATTAAAACAAGTCCATGTCCACATGCTCGGAATTGGAAGCGTTCACAATGTCTATCTTGGTACCAAACTCATCTCCATGTATGCCAAAACCGGAAGCCTGGTGGATGCCCGTCTTGTTTTTTATCATATGCCGGAATGAAGCGTGTTCTCTTGGAATAACTTGGACAATTTTCCTGTTGTATGCTTGATGATCGGCGAGCGAGTGACTTTCTTCAAATGTTCTGCAAGAAACCCTAATAACACATGGAAAACAGAATCCTTGTAGGGCACTGGCATCTGCGATATAAAAGGATAAACACGACCATGCAAAACAAAACTCTTATGAAGAAAATGTGTTATTACTTTGGTGAAACGCATGGCTGATTAATGGCTTGATTCGTGGCTGAATTTGAGGTTTGACCCAGGAGTTGATTTGGTGTATTGTGGTCTCGACCTTTGTCGTGTGCAAGAAAAGTCATTTTGAGGAAATCGGGACTTTCCCCAGTGCAGAGCTATTATTTTATGACTCGTGCATTGTGGAAAGTGACGGCTTTCAACAACTAACCCACAAAAATTAAAAGGAGCATGCTGTGGAAAGCTGAAAAAGTAATTTTTTAAAACCAGGACTTGTAGAAATGCAATTTTTTACTCATTCTATCACCCAAAATGACAGTGCATTTTTGGGAGATAACACTGAGCATATCTGTCTAGTAGCCTCAGTTGGTCTTATTCTCAGGAAAATCTTGAAAAATAGTGATCAACAGCTTAGGGCCTTCTCTTCAGGCTTCAACCAACTAACCGATGTTCTTTACTCATAAAATGAAAGTAAAGACTGAAAATTAAAACAGGTATGTACAGTGGAGAGTGAGTTCTTCAAATCTCTTACTGGGGTGGGACATAATGTTTCAGCATTCTGCCATTCACAGGTGCTCCTAGAAGATCTAACCCATCGGCATTATTTAGTAAAAAGGCGTTGTTTCCTCTGAAATCTTGGATCTTGTAGGGCCCTGTCCATAGATGATCAAATTTCCCATGCTTTCCTTTGTCCTCATTCCTAGCATCCCATCTCAGCACTAGGTCTCCCAACTCAAAATCATCCTCCTTGGTTCATTTGTCAAAGATCTTCTTGATGTTCTCTTAGATGACTTGTGTTTTATTGAAAACATTTTCCCTAGTCTGTTGCAGATGAATCATTTGATTGATTCNTCAGCTTGCATTTCTTGAAGTAACTTCATGACAGGAACTCCCAAAGAAGTTGGGAAAACAACCTCAGTACCGTAGACCAGCTGGTATGGTGACATACCAATCGACCTTTTGGTGGTCAGTCTGTCAGCCCATAAATAAAATACCAACTTATCATGCCATGATTTTTTATTCTCCTGCAATGTTTTCTTGATGATATTTACCAAGGTCTTGTTTGAGGATTCCGCCAACCCATTCCCCTGAGGGTAGTAGGCTATGGAATGCCCCAATCCAATGTGGTAATGACTGCAGAAGTCAATGAGTTTCTTTGATCGAAAGGAAGCTGCATTGTCAGTAATGATATTTCTAGGACAACCAAAATGAGACAAAATATTATTTTCAAGAAATTTAATAATAACAGCGTCAGTGTCTTGCCTGCTTGGTACAGCCTCGATCCATTTGGTAAAATAATCAGTGGCAGTAAGAATCCACCTATGTTGTCCCGAAGATGGAGGGTGTATTTCTCCAATGAAATCAAGTCCCCATTGTTGGAAAGGAGCCTCAACTGAAATTGGTTTAAGAGGTAGAGGAAGGAGTTTCCTTTTACCCTCAAACAGCTGACACTGGTGACATGCTGTTACTTTCTGATGTACATCTGCAAACAGGGTGGGCCAATAAAATCCAGCTCTGAGCATTTTGTTGGCTGTAACCTTCCAGTTCATATGGCCACCACAGTCACCTGAATGGAACTCCTACAAAACTTTATCAGCTTCATCTTTCAGTAAACAATTTAGAAGAATACCTGCAGGATCTTTCCAATACAAATTTCCTTCTAGAATACAAAATTTCAAAGATTTCAACTTTAAAAATCTAGCTTTAGTTTTACTTAAACCAGGGGGAGCTTGTAAATTTTGTAAAACAAAAATAAGGTCTGCATACCATGGAGAGTTTAGAAAAACCTCTTTAACGTTTGGAGTCACCATCTCACCCTGTTCCTCTGCCACATCTAGAAAATTAATGTCGAGAGCCTGAAAGTTAGATTCGGCCATCAATTTGGCAAGGCCTTGGCCTTTGATCAGTTTTGTGGGCTTAATTTCTATGTCGTATTCTAGAATAACTGCAATCCACTTTCCTCTTCTCCCGTCAGGGTTGTCTTGTGTCAAGACGTCTTTCACTACCACGTTTGGAACATATGCTATGACATGTGAATGAAGAATATAGACCCTGAAATCCTTTATAGCCTTTACCAAAGCAAAAGCCTGCTTCTCCATGATATTGTAATTCAGTGCTGCATCTCTTAAAGCTTTGCTGAAGAAAGCTATGGGTTGTTCGTACCCTTCACTATTCTTCTGCAGTAATATAGCTGCTATCGTATGTTCCAAGGCGAAAGAGAAAAGATAGAAATCTTTAGTGAAATTGGGAGTAATCAAAACTGGGGCTTCTGTGAGTGCTCCTTTTACCTGTTCAAAGGATTTTCTGGACTCTAAGTCCCATTTTATTTTTGCGTCCTTTTTAAGCATGTTTGTAATATTTCAGAGAAGCTCGGCTAGATTAGGAATGAATCTTCGAAGAAAGTTAATTTTCCCTATAAAAGACTGTAGTTCCTTCAGATTTCTTGGGTGTTCTAACTTTAGTATGGCCTCTATTCTGCTGGGATCAATTCTGATTCCCTCTTTAGAGATGATGTGTCCCAACAGTTTTCCTTCTTCTAACCCAAAAAGACATTTCTTGGGATTTAAAGAAATCCCGAACTTTCTACACTTTTCGAAAACTCGCCTAAGATGTCGCAGGTGTTCATCATCAGACTAGGAAAACACAGTCACATCATCGAGGTAAACGACAATAAACTTTCCTGACTCTTCTACGAAGGAAATGTCCATTGCTCTCTAGAAGGTAGCTCCCGCGTTCATCAGACCGAAAGGCATCTTCACATACATGAAAGTGCCCCATGGTGTGGTGAAGGCGGTATTTTCCTGATTGTCTGGGTGAACTAGGACCTGGTTGTAGCCTAAGAAACCATCTAACAAAGAAATCTGACTGGACCCGACCACCCTTTGTAGGAGGTGATCCATTTTAGGCAAGGGGTAATTGTCCTTCAAGGATGCTTTGTTCAGGTTTTGGAAATCTATACAGAGTCTGATTTCCCCTGTTTTCTTTCATGTAGGGACTAAGTTAGAAACCCACTTAGAGAAACGTAGCGAGACTATGATCTTGTCATCATACATTTTCTTAATCTCTTTTTCTATCAATGGAAGCAACTTGGGATTTATCCTCCTAAGTTTCTGCCTAAATGGTTTCTAGTCTTCCTTTATGGGGATCCTGTGTTGTATGATTCTAGTATCGTAGGCTTTCAAATCTTCATAGCTCTAGGCAAAAACGTCTGAATATTCTTTAAATAGTTCAATGTACTCGTGCTTTTGTTCTGGGGGTAAATATTTGGACAGTTTAACCATCCTAGGTTTATCTTCAGTTCCTATGTTGCAGTCTTCTACCTCTTGCCCATGGGCCTCTATTTTTGGTTTCTTAGCTACATCATCATTGTCAAACAGATCTTCTAAAGGGACAAGCCCTCTAGGTAAAATATTGCTTTTCAATTGCAAAACTTCGGCCTCCATTTCATCCTCCCCTAGCTCTCCTGAGTCTATTGTATCTTATATATCTACCGTATTTACAGTATTAACACTATCTATTTTGAATTCATAATTATTTACATTCTCGTTTTCATTTTCTACGTCTATATTCGTACATTCAAAATTGTTCTTGCATTGCAGAAAGTCCTCTATCTGATCATCATTTCCAAACACTTCCCAGTACCTAATATTATCGGTCACTGTCGGTCTATATTTCACTTCCACAGTGTATGGGCGAGTTTGGAAAAAAGGGATCTTGCAGGAAGCAACTGACGTAGCTAATCCGTCGGCCAGAATATTCTGTTCCCTTGACATTAACTGCAAGTCCACCTTGTTAAAACACTTCAAAGAATCAAGAGAAACATTCCTGTATGCTCTAAGGCGCAGGTTTTTAGAAGCATACTCACCTTTAATTTGTTTAATTATTAATTCAGAGTCACCCCTTACCATTATTTTCTTAGCACCAACTTTTTTCAACATTTTCAAACCTAGCATTAAAGCTTCATACTCGGCAACGTTGTTAGTGCAGTGGAAATTTAACTTATAGGAATGATTTTCTGAATACCTCTTTCGATGATTATGCAACTAGACTCTAGCTCCTGCTCCTTCTTTACTCACAGCTCCATCGAAATCCATACTCCATAAATCATCGGGAAAGTCTTCAGTGATTACATTTTCCATCTTTGTTGCCTCTCCGTTTTCTGGAACTTCATCTTGACTAGCTCGCTCTTCCACCAGCTGAATATTTGGCTCTTCAGTATCACCATCATTGTACAAGATGAACGAATCTAAATCCGAATGAGCAGAGTACAGGGGGTAATTGTGAGGCTTCTCTTGACTGCTGACCATATACTTCATTAGCGTTTCTCTGTATAACCTCCTCTGTTGTCCAAACACTGGTATAGTGGCATAAGACATATCCAGCTACAAGGTTCCTTTTAACTTATCTCCCCAAGAGAGAGATAACAACATACCATATTTTGGCGGGATGTCTGCAACCACCACGTCCATTACCATGCTTTTCGAAGGGATTTGGACCAGGGTGATGCAGAGGTCCTTAATCAGACCAATACATTTGAATTTGCTGGAGTCAAAAGAGTGTAGATCTTTATAAGGCCTAGTGACCTCCAATCCCAGTTTTTCCATTACAGCTTTAGGCATTAGATTATGTGAGGCACCTGAATCCAACATGGCATTATGCAATATCAAATCATGTATGTTCAAACTGATGTAAAAGGGAGCTACGTCACCGGTATCATCTCGACATTCTACCTCGGGTCCGAAAAGGAGTTCAGGATGATCGTCAGTAAGGTTCACAGTGTCTGAGTGAGTCACTGATCCAATAGTCAAGGCCTTGGTTCCTATGTCAGGTTCAATGGATAATTCTTTTAGTACCTGTGAACGATAACCACCTATGCACATCAATTTTGTAAGGGGGATAGAAATTTTAATTTTAGCCAATTCTGCCTCCAGGTTAAAAGGCGTCGGAGCTCTAGTCTAATTCATTGATTCTAGTTGGTCCACCATATTTTTCCACTTAGAAGTACTGGGTGGAGTAACAGGTGAAACTTCAGGCTGTGCTGATCTTTTCAGTATAGTGATGTTTTTCTTCACTGGAGTGTCGGTTTTACCCTTCTTAGCAGACTTTCCAGCAGTAACCTTCTGAGGAGTTTTCTTAGTCTCAGCTACCTTCTGTGTTTTCGACGTCTTTTTCGAGGCATTTCCTTCTGCCTTCTTGCTTCGCAGGTTGTATTGATGGTGCACTTCCAAAATAGTGTTTTCACAGGCCTGTTTTTCTGTATCTCCGGCTTCCTCGCTTACCTTAGTTTGATTCAGCAGAAAGAGTTCCTGCTCTTCCTGGGTGAGGAAAATGGCCTCATTATCATGAATCCCCACGAGGTTGATGTGAGTGTCTTCCAAGTCCTCAATTTCTTCCCCTCCTTCATCAACATAGTTTTCTTGCAAGGGAGGTCTGATTAGCTGATCAGGACCTCTCTGATCCCTTTGATCTCTTTGCCTGTTTTGAGGAGGGTTTCTCCTAAAATTGGGGTTCCGAATCTGAGGGGCAGGCGTGTTGTCTCTCGGAGGATTTCTATATGACACAGTGATCCTTTCCATCATTAGTTCCACTGCCCTGGTCAAAGAATCCAATCTAGAATCAGTGGCCGACGTGGAAGGTTCTTCTTTTCTCGTGACTCTCCTTTCTGTCCTTTGATGTGCCCGTTTCGCCAACAGATTAGCCTCCACACTAATGGCACTTTTCTGCATATCTTCAAGGGTGGCAGCATTTATTTCTCTTAATTGGTAAGACATGTCAGCATCGAATCCATCAAGGAATTTAATCAATGCCAAACCTAGGGGAGGTTTGATTTCAGTTGGGATTGCATTATATAAGTTGTTAAAATGGGTGCAGTAGTCTTGGACAGTTTCACCTTGATTTCTTTTTATATTTTCGTATTCTGACAGTATCTGGAGAGGGGTTTTCTTTAACTCCCATCTGTCAAGAAAACATCTTTGGAACTCGAAAAGGTCGGGAATTGAAGTGGAAGGTAAAGCTTTGAACCATTTCTTGACGTCTCCTGTCAGACTCTGGGCGAAAAGTCTCATTTGAACGTCGACTTCGTCAACTTCTTGTAAATCAAAGTAATTGTTCATTTTATCCACGTGTTGTTGTGTGTTTAATGTTCCGGTTGCATCGAACTATGGAAGTCGAGTCTGGTAGTCTTGGGGCATGGCGTGTAGTAGTGCAGCCAACACCAAAGGGGCATATCGAGCGGCCATGATGGGTGGAGGAGGTGGGATGGCAAACTGGGTGGTTGGGGAGGTAGCGGTGGAAGACGAGGACGATGAAGGACTGGGCAGCACTGAGATAGTGATTTGTAGTCTAGTCATAGGAGACAAGACTTCAGGGGTTCAGGGATGCAATGAATTTGGGTCAAAGATGAGCTTAGACACAAAGGTTTCAGACCATGTTCTAATCAGGTTTCATTGCGGAAAAGGCTCAAGATCAAGGTTTTGAAAGTTGTCTGGTTCTCCGGAAAAGGAAGGAGATTTTTGAAGGAGAGTATAACTCACTGAACTGGATGCTAAGGTCTTTCGCTTCAGCAATTTCTTGGGATTATCTATCACTGTAGAGGGTTCTGGGTATGGATGAGATCGAGTGTGGACTTTCTTGGGAGCCAGAACTCTTTTTGGGTTTTTACATATATATTTTCTATTTAATTTTATGGTGAAAGAAACTAGGGGAGGTTTCTACGTTGACGTCGTCTAGCTTCCAATTGTTCCTGAGTAAGTATGTCTCATTCGATGGCTGCCCACGAACGTTCGATCTCTTCCTGGTTATTGGCAGTTTTGAGGATTGTGTCAAAAATGTTTGATGCAATATGAGTTTGATTCGCTAGTCCAGGCTCGATATTAGGTTTTACTACTGCATGAATAGTCATAGAGGAACAAAAAGGTTCAAAGAGAGATTCTGAAAATAATATGTACAGATTTAATCAACCTCTAAACAATACTTTCTTCTCAGAGTCAAACTTTCTTTAGGGGAAAGAAGTCATGAGATTGTTAGTTTAGTTTGTCCCCAGCGGAGTCACCATTTATGTTAGCACTTGATAAATTTCCTAGAGGTTGAGAAAGAAGAAATCTATTAAGGTAACCTTAACCAACCACTTTTAAAGCTGGGATCTAGCCCTTCCAGCTTCAGAGAGAGATCTCTCTATATGATTTAGCTTTGTTTTGATTTCAGATATTAGGCTAGATAATGGAACTGTTGGTTTTGTTGTAAAGGGTTTTTAAAGTTGGTTGAGACGACCTTCACATCCATTGGGCTATGGGGTATGTATTTAAACAAATATAAGATACAACCAGAAAGCCGAAGGAAACGTTCACAGGGCGAGATAATACATTCACTGGATCTTTATAAATTAAAATGATGGACAGAAGAAAATATAAGGAAAATAACTTCAACTAACAAGCAGTTAAGAATTTCTTAATTGAAGATATTGGAAGAAAACATTAAAACCTTCAGAATCGAAAATAGGGTATCAACGATAAATCCTGCCACATTACGCTATTCATAAAGATTAGTTTTAGAAAACAATATGATAACAGAGATAGGAAAACATTGGACTTAGAATATCAACGTCACCAATGAACATACGCAAGAATCCTGTAAATGCCTCTTCTTTATTAATGGTGGAAAAAATGATACAGGTTGATAGCGATAAGGTGTATGAATCAACAACCCTCAATACTTCGAAAACTGAAGTATTTATAATATAAAATACAAACGTTCCTGTCATAACTAATCAGGACGTGCTCATACTATTTTTAGACTAACTAACTTAACTAATCAAAACTGTTTTGATGACTCAATACAACTGTATGCTGAATTTATGGGGTAGGCCGTTGGCGAGGTGCCTCCGCAACCTCTTCTGACAGGACAGGTGACTGGATACAACAACTCATCTGCTAATCTAGTAGATCACACAGTTCTTCCCATCTGATATGACCTGGCACTGTGACTTTAAGCAATCTCCGATACACTTCATCCATGTCAGTGTACTTAGGAAATGTAGGCTTGATGATGAAAATGTGCTTAATCTCATGTTGGATACTAATATCCAGCTGCAAGGCATCCATGAAAGCATTTCCTGTGATGCTTCCCTGTATACCCGCAAACTTAGAACTGTCCTTAGACACTTCAGCCAACCTTTTCTTATAATCAGGGAGTGTCATCAATTTGTCATTGATGACCTTCATGCCAGGCAGGACCTTCCTTTGCAGAGCATCTATCTTGTGGAAAAACTTCTGCACTCCTTGATCCATGACTTGAATTTTTTCCTCAAGCTGAAGCATGAGACCTCTTTTGGTTAGAACTCTTTTCACCTCCAATATAGTTTTTGTTTTGTCCTCAATCTTCAATTCTTCGAGTTCCTCCCGGGTCTTGGAATTCAGGAACCTTATGATTTCATTAGCTTGTGCTGGCATGTCTCCCAGCTCCATTTTGATTTTCTCCACAGCCTGCTTTCTCCTCTCGAGAAACTCATTTTGTTCGAACATGATTTGAACCATTGGCCAGATTTCATTAATGGACTTGGAAATATCTATCCACACAATCTCTTTGACCTCGGCCAAAGTCTTTCCTGCCATTGTCTGTTTCTGGAGCTGTTGTAACTCCTTCCTGATATGCTCATTCATCTGTTTCTCTTTGGACAGACTTTTCTGGAAAGAAGTCTTTAGCTCTTGGAGATTCTCCACTTCTTTCTTAAGCCTGCTGATTTCTGACTCTTGCAGGTTCATTCTCTCCATAGACTTGGCCAGGTCTGTTGCTCCTTCTGGCAGGGGCACTGATGTTGCAGATGGAATGACTGTCACTGTTGTTATGCTCAGTCCTATAATTGGGATAGCACTCAATGGAATGCCTTCCATTGGCTTTGCCTCCTCTTTCTCCTTCAACAGTCTTTCCATCTCAGCTTCCATCTCCTTTAGCTGAGCATTCTGCTCCATGAGTAGTTTTAGCATCTCATCTTTTTCCCCTTCCTTTTCAGCTATCTCCTTTGCTTGTGGGTCTTCTGTTGGAGGAAGATTTAGCTATTTTCTTAAGGATGCAATGTCAGCATTTTTCTTTTTAATCATTTCTTCCGCTTCCTTGACATTCGCCGGGTCATAACCAATCTTGACGACCAGTTCTTCCAACGTCTTTATCCTGTTGTCTTTTGTGAAGGAAGATATTTTTTCTAGCTTTAGTTGGGTCTAAGCATTGCTCAAAGCTACCCAAAACTTTGATGTAGAAGTTGAAGCATGGGCCAAAGTGTGGAAAACCATCTCCCCAGTTTTCTTGTGCAGATCCATCTGATCTGTTAGATGCACATCCTTTGCTTGAAACTCAAAAGTGGCCCTTTTGTAATCTAATATCACTTTGGGATCAGGCACTTGTGCTTGGAGGAACGCCATATGCATCCTACCCTTTTCTATATCAAATTCCGAAAGGAGTCTATGCTGGGTTGTGGATGACTGCTTCTGGAACTGTGCATAGGTGCTGCTACTGAGCGTCTGGTTCTTCTTTTTGATCAAGTCATATTTTTCAAAAATGCCCAGCTTGGGCCCAGTCTTGCTTGGCGGAGTATCTAAGGGAGAATCTGTGGGTTTTATTTATTTTGTTACCTCCTTAAGCTGACTAGATCCGAAAGGTAAGGTGAATTGCTTGGCCCCTATGGTGGTCACTGTGGTAGTCACTATGGTAGCTTCTGTTGTTGTGCCAAGCGTTGAAACTGTCTTCGGCTTCTTGGAGTGAATTTGAAATTCCTCTGATGACACCTCTGTTACAGGAGGAGATGACTCCTATCTGGGCCTCTTCTCCTTGAGGACATGAGGTGTGGTAGCGGGTAGCACACTTGTCGAGGGCACCTGTTGTTCCAAGTCCAGCAACGTGTCAGGCAGCCATACTGTCTGATTTGCAAATTTCTTGATCTCTGGCTTGGACTCGTGAGTATACGAGGCATTTTTGTTTTTCACCCTCATGTCTGAAATGATCCCGTGCGAATCATAGTGCCAGATGAAACTCGTAGAGAATTTCATCTCCTTCAAAATTCGATCTGCTTCTTCCCCTGCACCTCGGCTATTACAGATGAAAGGACCAATTTGTCCCTTGATTCTCAACTGTTGCTTTTTCTTAAGGGAAACAAAATGAATATCATCAGAATTCATAATCTGCCTTATATATTCTAATGTGCAAATCCTTACCGGCACATATCGAGGCAGTTTATAAGGTGCCAATTCGCACCCAAAGACTCTAATTTCAGTGTGATTCTAGCATAAATACCAGTCTCCTGTCTGAACATTGTCCGAGAGATGCAGGATTCTCTGGACTTCATCATTTATTCGTGGCTCATGCATGCCACACAACATACTTACCAGAGGGTGGTAAAACCAGTCAATGAACGTTGTGAAGTCGTATTCGACAGAATTATGTTTCAGGAGAGAAGTCCACACTGTTACTGGCTGGGGCTTCCCGTCGACGTCCATCTTCTGCATGGAGAAATTAAACATGTCGGCTTGGAAATAGACAAACATATAAGCCAGAATGGATGAGTACCTAAACATGCCTTCTGTGGCGAAATTAACAAATTGCTCATGGATGTTATTGGCCAAGAAGGTGTTGTAGTCGAACTACATGGTCGACTGTTCATCGTTTGAGAAGATGGACAGAAAACGCAGGATGGGCTCATCTACCCATTGATTAGAATAGTGTCCAAGCAGGGCACACAGAGAAGAAATGATTTGATTTCCTTTGGTCGAAAACATGGAAGAAGGGTATGGGGGATTGGTGGATGGGAGTGGAGTGGAAGTGGGAAGAAAAAGCTCGAAAATCTGATCTCTCTGAGGGAACGTCATTTTCTGGTATAGCTCGGTGAGGATTTCTAAATTAAAGGGGGACGCAGATTCCGCACGGGTAATTTGTAACATCTGGTCGATATCTTCAGGGGTGATGAAGAAAAAGACGTCTCCAGATGAAGAAACGATTGCTCTCTGGTCGGGGATGTAGTGGGCCTAGCATTGGAGGGAGAACTCGGGGAAATTATGAATCTGGGGGAAGAGATACAGAGGCAAATTGGACTCCCAGAGTCCAATTTCATCGCTCTGGTCTAGGAAAACCTCCCGGAGCCACGACTGGAGATCAGAGAAGTTGAAACTGCATATAGTATCGGCTATCAAGCAGTCCTTATCGACCAGGGAAATTTTATCCAGGTCAACCAGAGGAGGAACGAACAGATTCTCTTCCTCTTCGGCTTGCTTCATCTTAGATACCATTTCGGCAACTCTACCTGCAATAAAAAATACGTTAGTGGGGTCGGATGACTGTAGGTGAAAGCGATGCAGGAGCAATGGAGGAATAGGAGGTTTCTGGCGCGATGGATGAATAATGAATACAAAGTTAAACGGTAGTTATTCAAAAATAGGTCGGTCGGACGCGGGAAAACGGTCAGCGTGACAATGGGTATGTTATCCAGTTATTAATGGACAATGCGCCACAAGGGATGAAGTGGCAGATGAAGGTGGCTGAAGCGTATGAGGGAGTGACGTGGAGGCAGGTGATTAGAGGTAAAAGTTACCGAAGGGGGCTGGCCATGAATGGGAAGGGTAAAGGCTTGACAGCAGGGATTGACAGCAATTATGGGATGGGACTTCAACCCGGGAGCAAGTGGGACAAGTGGGCTTAGTGGAGGGTGACGTCCAGGGGCGACGGGATGTCAGGTAGCATGTGGGGGATGGGACCTCTGGACCACTAGAACAATGCCACATCTAACAAGGGGCCCGCCGTAAGGAATATTCATTTCAGACCCCCCCCCCTTGGTTAAAAGAAGAACACCAGGGGGGGTCCGGAATCCATTATGAACCATTGATTTGCACACTTGTTTTCTTTCTGTAGATATTAGCGCACTCT
>SNQJ01S0044915.1:37795-49001 GCA_010110895.2 Picea sitchensis
CCGGAATCCAATGTGGGCCGTGGATTCATGCGCCCCATTCAGGGTCGTCCAGATCTGCGTAAGTATTACCATCGATTGCGGACCCCCACTCTTGGTTAAAAGCAAAACACTAAGGGGGGTCCGAAATGCTCTGTGAGCCGTTGATCTGAGCGATGAGATCTGGACCACTAGAAAGTGACCGAAACATATGTCTGGGGAGGGAAATGTCATGTGTAGGAAAACTTAGGATTAGTGCTTTCTTACGGGGTTTTTCCAATTTTTCTCATGGACATCCCCAAGGGGGCATCATTTCAACTACACTTAGCATAGGAGACATTGATGTAGCATTTCTTCACATGGGTTTTATTTGGGCAAGGCAAGCAAAGCAGTTAATCTACATTCTAACCTATTTTCATAAGACACATAACCCAGATTAAACTGTTGGGTTAAGATATTATTCTTCCTAAGGGATATCTGACCAGGATTAGACAATCTGGTCAGATTTATTCACTGATTCTATCCTAGGGGCTATCTGACCAAGATTATATGATCTGATCAGATGTATTCACTAGTTCTAACCTAGGGGCTATCTGACCAGGATTAGACAGTCTAGTCAGATTTATTCACTAACCTATCAACATTGAAAATTTAAAAGAACTTGGTCATTCTTGAAAGGTATGACCAAGTCACTATTATTTCATGGGGCCTTTTTGTTTCAATTCTTTTATGCCCTCTTTTCTCTTTTTCTTTTCTTTTCTCTTTTTCTTGCAAAATGAAAAATAAACTTCCAATAAGAACACTAGATACAGATAATATCAATAATATCCAAGTCATAAGTTGATTCCCATATTTTATGGGGTGATAGCAGACACTTTACAAAATACAAAGACTGAGTTGATATACTCAGAGAAATTTGCCTAACAGAGACGTGCCCAGTTGCCCAAGGCTTGGTGTCCCTTCATTCAAACTCGTATTGATATCCTTCTTCAAATGCCACTTTAACTGTGCATGGCTCCTGTAAGGGGAGTAGTTGAACCATTAAAAACTGAGATAGCGTGTGCAGACCTCCTCTGGCTAGTTGAGAACTTAGCATGACTTCTCTGGAAAAATGGGTACACAATATCACCTCGAGCAGACCGCTTTCCAGACCCTCCATACCTCACACTTAATGCATGAAAAGAGGTTTCAACCACTCTTCCTTACCTTCATTTACTTCAAGTGAAAACTAGGCTTGAGGTCAGATCAAATGGCACCCAAAGAACGCGATGAACCTTTCGGTGAATGGACCCGATGCCTTTGGCCCCCTTTGCATAGCTCTTTTATTTCCCAGGTGACCATGGGCTATGACCTTGCATTTACTCTCAAAGGAGATTTCAATGTTCATGAATAGGAAGGGGCTGATCCTTGCTTCTTGAAATCGCGATGAGCGAAAGGTCAAGATGGCTTAATCTGGCGCCATGCATCCCTCTAGATCTGACGGCTCTGAGCTCTCCTGACGATGCTGTGGGCCCGGGTCCTGGACACTCCCGACACCTCGCGCATCGGGAATATGACGATGTTGCACCTTGAGCCTCAAAATCGTGATGGGAGAAATGGCGAGGAGCCTAATCGCGCACCAGGTGTCTCCTGTGGATGAATGGTTGAGATCGCTGCGTAATACTGCGGGCCCAACTTTGGGCACCTTCGGCGCTTTCGGGGTTCGGGGTTTCGAGATGCAGAATGATATGGAACTTTCGCACGTTGAACTCGTGACTGTCGAATGCCAACATGACATGATCACCCACCACGTGTCCTTTTGGATGGTTGGACGAGATCCTTCATGAATGTATATAGACGCTACCTTTCGCACTAATCCTGGTGGAACTCTGCTAACCGCGATTTCCCGCTGACCGTCGATCTACTTTTATAGATGAATCTGAGCCGTTGACAGCGTAGCTTTGCCCTCTCACTTGATTTTTAGCCTAAAATGGGGCTTTACGTGCTACGCTTGGGCATTCTTTGTGCAACCTGCAAACCTGGATGTTCTCAGGCCCAAGACAAGAAATGTCGCTAACACTGTGTAAATATTTTCTATTTTTTTTGTTGTTGGTTTTTCTTTGCTGGTTTGTTTTGATTTTCCCTTTTATTCTTATTAGTCTTTTTTTGTGAAACACACATGCCTGCATCATGGGCTAGCTCAGACAAAGAGAACATAAAATTTCCCCTTTAAAATGACTACTGAAAGTTGTTTAAACATCAATTGTGATTTTTTTTTCTGAGTTTGCATCCATGTTAAAGATAACTTGTTGTTTGAAAAGCGTTTCTTGATTTCAATCTACAACTGAAGGTACTCACGATCATCCATAAAAATTATTTTTACGCTGTCCCTGTTCCTTAAGAGAACAACTCAGAGATGTCTCCCTAATCTTGAAAGTCGGTTTATTAACAAACTATTTCTAGATCTTAACGAAGGACAACTAAGAAGTTTCTTCAAGGCCCATAATTTACTAAGATATGCTCAAAAACTAGGATTTTTAGTGTCACCCCGCTCTATCAAAAATCTTTAAAAAACTAAATAATTTTTCAAGAGAGTTGTGGGAAGTGCTTGTAAACCAACCGGGATACTGAACAGGGTTGTTGGCAGTGGGTAAATGCATCCATGACGCCAAGATAATTTCGTCGGGGTACTGAACAGTCCCGCTGGCAACGAAGCAATGTCAATTATATGAAAATTCTCAGATATGCATTCTTTTTTACCTCAAATTCCCTTCATTCTGATATGGAACTTCTTGGCAGGATACAGATATCGGAGTGGATTAATTGACATCCCTGTCGAGGCTATGGATGCCTACTAGCAACAACGGCCCTGTAATAAGTATTGAAGATTTTAATTTTAATATCGTGACTCTCTTTTGTTAAGATTGTTGTCAGTTTTTGTCTCTTTAAAATAACAATAATCTGAAACTGGAATGCATTATAATTGATAATGATGTTCAGACATCTTTTTGGTTGTTTTAGATTTGAATTTTTTTCTGATTATCCTAATCTGAACTCGTTCATTTGGCAGAGATAACTGCTTCTCCCAGCGTGTCGCCATTGTTGGCAGCAATAATATAATTTCTATTGTTTATAAGTTGCCTACATAGGGTCTCTAAATTTTCATTACTCATCATGAGCAATGACACTTATCACTTTTTTCTTTTTACATACCTTCCTTTCGATTTTTGTTTTCATGACTGTAAGCATGAAAACTCACAGCTGGAATTCACACTTTGTTTCAATTTTTGATAAAAGGATAACTGTTCATGTGGTCTACTGTCGAATTGTCGTATTTTGTTATGAACATGATTGTTTTCCTTGTTTATAATCCCTTGGTATTAAACATGCCTTGGTTACATAAGTAAAAAACCTCCACTCATCAATATTTGATTAATATTAATGGGGTTTGATTCATAAAAAATTTTATTCAATGTTTATTTGATACATTTACGTTGTAATCAAGTCATGAATGTGCGTTCTATGGTTTTCAAGTGCTTATATCCTTATACATACTCATATGCCAAGGTGTCATGTGAAGTACAATGTGATATTACTGCTCTGTATGGCCTTGGGCTTCATTATCTCATTCCCACCCATGGTGATTAACGCCTCTGCCTACCATTTTGAACTGTCATAGCATTGGTTTGTGGAAACTCGGGGCTATGACTCTGTGTTTTCTTATCAAACCCTACCTCCAATTTCAGTATTGATTCCCTTCTATTCTCCATGGATCTAGTGGTAAGGATTAATCCCAATGGCATCCAAACCTTGTTATATTATGACAACGCCAGAGATGACTTAGAAAGGAATGGCTGGCATTTGTTTATTGAAAAGTTTAAGGGTTTCAATCTCAGAGTTGCTCAAGATTTCGCATTGATCTTCGACGGTTGCAGAGAAAATATAGGTGACATGCAGCTTGAGGTAAATGAAGATTTTTTAATCCCAGCTATGGGTTTTCCAGTTGTTGGGCAAAAGTGGTTCAAGATTGCAAAAGTCGAAGAGGTCCCCTGGTCATTGTTGTTCATCTCAAGGAAAATTACCTGTTCTGACCGAGGTATGGATGTCTCATCTTTAAAACCTAGATGGCATGATCTGTTAGCTATTGTGAAATAGTTCATTACATGTGAAGGAAGATTTGGGTTGGTTATCTTGTATCACCTGCGATTGCTTATGAGTTTCATTGACTTCCCATTGAACATGCCCTACTTCCTCCTTAGAAGTCTGTACAAGATGGGAAAGCGGTTTAGGAGGTAGAAGTCTAATTCGAGTTTATTCCATCATGGTTTAATCAAAATTATCATTGCGCATCAATTTCAATTAAACAACGATTGTTGGGATGCTTTTGTGTTACGAAATGGTTTTGGTAATAGCGATTTGGGACAGGTTGATAAGCCTGTTATCACAGAAACCCTTGTGAAACCTACCACCTCTCCTCCACCGCTCCTACCCTATGATCCTGTCTCTAATTTGGAACCCTCGACCTACCCTGATGCTACTCAACTAGACAGACCCTTCATAAATTGAAAGGTTCTTGGCCGAAGAGTATCCATATGCATATGGACTTTGCCCAGACAGACCCTACGATTATGTTAGAAACCTGCCTCCATGTCCAAAGGATAATCCTGATTTTCCTGGCATCCAACTCCGTGACAAAACTACCTTTCACATGGACAATTCTCCAATCATTAATAATATCAGTGCCAATGCACAGTCTCTACAGCCACAGTGTAATGAATGTTGATCATGGATCGAAAGGTATTATAAGGATGTGCCTTTATTATAGTCCCAGCTTAAATCTTTGAAAGACCAGGTGGATTTGTTGACAAATGAGAACAGTAGGCTCCAATCTATATCTCAAGCAAAGGACAAATTCCTAAAAACTACAGGGTCTGTCATTTTTAAGATTGTAGAGGCAGCGACAACAATAGTAAATTCCAAGATTGCTTGATATATTTTAATCCCTTGATTTGAGGTATGATCTTTTTCAAGTTTAGCATGATTTTGTCTTTCTCAATTTAGGATACACGATTTGTTTGCATAGATTAATTTTTAGTTTGTTTTGTTTGATTGAATAAAATATGATTGTAGTTATAATTATAACTAGCTACAGAATCGTAAGATTCTGTAGCCAGTTAGAAAAAATTCGAATTGCTTGCTTTGATAATTGAAAATACATTTAAAATCTCCTTATTTTTATTTTTTAACATGAACTCATGATTCTCAAAGAGATATGAAGCAATGTTGGGATCTCCCAGCCATACCATCTTTATGTTTTTAGTAAATAGATTAGGCTGTTAGTTTTTTTATATCAAGTAAAATCTGGGAGGTTGCATCCCCCACATTTTTGGAATAGATTTGATGTTATCAATAGGAAAAATTTTGTTCTTGGAACCTATATAATCATGTTATGTTGTAAACATGAGATCATCTCTTCCTGGGGCAAGACTATGGGTTTTTCTTTTATAGACTTGTTGACGGGCGAAATTGTTCGTCCGTCAATTGAGAGAGTGGAACCGGTCCGGGGTTGTCTAAATAACTCAAGACGTTTGGAATGAACCACCTTGACGAGTTTAACGGATTCGTTGGCCACTCTAAGATCCTAGGGAAACCAAAGAGAAAACTAATCTAAACTAACTAATCTAACTAAAACAAATAAAACTAACTAAAACTAACTAAAACTAACTAAAACTAATAAAACTAACTAAAACTAATCTAATTAAAACAAAACTACTAAATGAAACTAAAACTAAATATAACTACTCTAACTTATATATACAATCTACTAATTACTATTATAATAACTCAAATCAACTATCTAATTACCAGCTGCAATATTACTTATTCACAAATGTACACTATAAACATCCTACAGATTTAATTAAAACCTGCAAAACTCATGTGTTTGCTGCCCTAAGACAGCCAGGAATTTCTTTTTTATTTTTATATTTTATGAATAAGAAATAAAAACTACTGAAATTAAACGATCTAATATATTTACTAAAATTAAACAATCTAATATACTAACTAAACTAATGATAAAAACAGTAAACATACAAGCGACTAGCTGACCTGGAAGCACTCCTAATTTGTCCTGCATTTGATGTTTTCGAAGCTGGTCGGAGGAAGTAAACTCGCACCGGTTGATCCAAAATCTTCTTGTAAACAATCGGTTGGGCTACTCTTTGAGTTATTTACAGGACAAACAAGACATAAAAGATCATAACAATTATAAGATTACAAATTTCTGCAATAAGGGAAACATGTTATGCAAGAAACCTATATTAAATAATTCAATTCATGAAGATGATAAACCTGTCGTTCATAAGCTGAATTAGACAATTGTTATATCTTTTATACACTTAGAAGAAACCAGATATGGATTACAGTGATTAAAATTATATCATTTGCACATGATCAAGATAGCTAAAGTAGTCATAAATCAGATACAAATAACATGAAACAAAATGCTGATATAATGAGAAGCTAAAGCTGTGTCAAAAAACCAAATTTTGCTTCAGTCTGTATTATAACTCCATATCCTTGTTCTCCCATGAATGAGGATGAACATTATTACAAAAATCATAAGTATATATAAGTCTCTCCATAGGGTAAAACCTCCTTGTGGATAAGATCAAACTGTTTTACAATAATCTGGGAAAAATCCCAAAATCAACTAAATTAGGAAATCAAAATGCAAGAGAAATCTGTGAAATATCCCCTAACTGCCCATAAACTCAACTGCAAATTCGAATTTACCTGCAATAGAACACAAATATCAAATTAGAAAGATATTTTAGTAACAAAATAATAAAAAATTGATCCTACAGACTTAGCTATAGAATCATCTGATTCTGTAGCTAGTCTAAAATAACATACAGGACCAGATAAAAATCAAATCAACTCTTTTCAAAATAATTCAATCCAATTTTCTTTTAATAAACACTAAAAACGAATCAGTAATGGTTCAAGCGAATTTATCATTCGAATTAAACAAAATTGAAAGGATGCAATCGAAACAGTATAAGAATGCTCTGTTTTTAGTTGCCATAAAATCGGATCAAAAGATAACCAAACTGTTTCATATCCAAATGGAATTACAAGTGAATCGTATTGTATAAGATACGATGTAATCAACACAATCATAATCGATACGATCATGATCGAACACAATCATAATCGATTTGTTATTGTTGTATAAGATTCATATCGTTTTAATTAAATGCCGATATGGAAAGGCTGTTACGATTTCAGTCAAAATGAAACATGCGTATAGCATCCACCAGACTTGCCATAGACTTCGTTCGTTGAGCGTTACATAGCTAATAGACATGACCAAGATAGTAATCATAACCATCAACAACAATTGTAATCATAACTGGGTAACAATCAAATCGAATTGTGATTAAAATCGTAATCCTATGCATAATCAATTTCATTCCCAAATCAAATTTAAACAATATATGAACCAAACTGATCATACAGTCAAATGATGTGAATCGAACATTTGAAATTTTGTTATGCATTGACAAAATGGTATTCGAATTGGTCAACAAAACATGGAATACAAAATCAAAATAGTTAACCAATTTACCAACCATATCGCATAGAATATACCAAATTCGAAACGAGATATTGACTGTGTTTTAAAATTGGAATACCAGAAACAGCCTGTGTTTAGAAAATATGTTAATGACTTCAATAAGCAACAGAATATTCAATTCGAAACAACCAAATCCATAACATGACCAATCGAATCAAAGCTAAATCTGAACTTAAAACGATAACGAAATTGATTTATCAAAACAGAATTATATACAATAATGCATGCTTATGTGTCAAGGCAACCCCATGCTGTCACAAAGCTTATAACTTTATCATATAAACAGGTGATAGTCATACCAATGAGGTTGCTCGATCTATGCCAATTTTGAATTGACGACCACTGTAGCCGACTCCACGTTCTTAAACAATATCGAACATGTTGTTCGCTGCTTCTTGTCAGTGGACGACATCTTTGCCTTTTGATTGGTGAGCCTTGTAACTTGATCCTCCAGAGCATGAATTCTGGACTGTGGCATTGGCACATCAAGGTAATACCTTTCCAACCATGAGCCACACTGATCACATGGTAGAGCAGCTGGTTCGTCTAGAGTAAGAGGGGGTTTCGACGAGTCACCAGGGGTTTCACAAGGCATTTTGATGCCTGGATAATTAGGGTCACTTTGCAAGCAAGGTGGTAGGTTCTTCACAAAATCATATGCGCGTTTGTCACACAGACCTTTTGAATAGGGATACTCACTTGCTAGGTAATGTTCAACCTCTGAGTCAGAATCTTCACTGACCATAATAGGGTTAGGGTTGACAGAAGTTTTCGGTTTGTTTCTTGCCATGCGAGAGATTAACCGGGCGTTCTTCTTGCCTTTAGAATTGGAAGTAGGTTTGGATTTAGGCATTTTAGCCATGGGTTTATCATTTTCCACACGTTGGGTCACAGAATTGGGTAGGTCAGTAGGTGAGTCGGGTAGGGGTTTAGGTAATAGAGCACTGTAAGGCACAGGGGGTACCGACTTGCTCTCGCTCACCACAGGCTTGTCAACCTGTGGTGGGCTTGAGTCATCAAAATTATTGTGAACTAGAAAATCATTCCAACAGTCTCGGTGCAACCCTAAATGACATACAACAATCATTTTAATCAACCCAAAGTGAAACAGGCTGCTGTTGGCCTGGTTTCACTTGTATCTTTTAGACATTTTAAACAAACTCCTATGCAAGTAGTAAGGCATATTAAGCTCATAGCCCATGAAAACCATCAGTAGCCGAAGGTGGTAAAAGAAAATGAACCCATACCTGCCCTCACATGTAACGAATTGTTTGGTTATCATCAGCAGGTCATGCCAGCGTTGCTTGAGCATATTCGTGGGTAGACCTTTTTCACACGAGCTCACCCTTCGTGACTAGAAGAGCAATGTCCACGGGACATCTTCCACTTTGCAATTTTTTGACCATTTTTGCCCAGTGACAGGCAGACTGGTAGCCAAACTGAGAAATTGCTCGTCAATTTCCAATTGCACATCCCCAACCTTGGCTCGACAGCCATCAAAGGTTAATGCAAATTGTCGGGCTACGCTAGGGTTATAGCCATCAAACTTTCGTATGAACGGGAGCCATCCGAATTCTTCCAGGTCACTGTAAGCACCATCGAATATTAACAATGCCTGGCCACCGTTGGGTTCAGCCCTCATGACCAGATCCATGGTGCGGGTGCATGGTAGGGTTTGGATAACACACAGGAGCAAAAACCATTTGGGCTAACAGCTGCGAACAATGAAAGGGGAATGAATTAATGTACGCGTGCGAGGGTGGTGGGATTATCACTGCCATGCAGCATAGTAATGACAAGGTACAACGCTATTCCATCAATCATAACATAAACCAAAATATTTGGCCAACCCAAGATTTAAATAGTGAATGATAATATACCAATGTGCCAATCTATGGTTTGAAATCATGAATGTTCAACGTAAAATCAAACCCATAAATTAAATATGCGCCAAGTAATAATTCAAACCATAAGATCAAAACCCAAAATTTTAACCAATGCACTATTGCAAACTTCAAACTATTGCCATTCAATATGAACCCGAAACTCATATGCTACCCATGCGCTTGCTGCATAATATGTTCTCAAAGTTTTTAAAACAATGTGACAAGAAATTTCATAAAATCGATAAGCCAAGAGCTTATAATAGTAAGGATCACATCATATAAAACAAGATTAACCATGACCCTTGTATAACCAAGTATAATTCATAAATTAACATGCTCAATGCCTTATCAATTAAATAAAATCTAGTTGCGCAATCAAAGTAAGAATAGGCAAATGGAAATAGTTCGAAAAATCATTCCAGCCACTTAATAATAAACCAAAGGTAAGTACCAATCAGAATATCAAGGAGAAGATCATGACAATTCAAATAATGATGGAGGAGTTTTCATGCTTTCAGTCATGAAAACGGAAACGAAACCAATTTGCAAGTGTCGCATGAAATGAAAATATTGTCTTTTAGCAAAATGCGACAGAAATTTGAAGTTCAAGAGACATAGGTGTAGGCAGCTTTTAGGGAAATTTAAAAAATTGAATTGGCTGCCAACAATGGAGACACACTGGGAGAAGCAGTTATCTCTGTCGAAAGAAACAAATTCAGATTAGGATGACAAAGAAAATTTCAACTCAAAAACAACCATCAGAAAATCGTACGAACATCATCATTAACCATCTTTTCCAGCGATGTTTTAAAAGACGAAAACTAACAACAGTCTTAAGATCAGCAAGTCACGATATTAATGATAAAATCTTCGATACTGTTGGCATGGCCACTGTTTCCAGCAGGCGTCCATAGCCTCGATAGGGTTGCCATTTAACCCACTCAGACGTCTGTATCCTATTAATAAGTTCTAGATCAGAATAAAGGATTTTAAAAGAGGTTTCTTATAATTTTTTACAGATTTTCGTGTACCCGACATTGCTTCACTGCCAGCAGGCCTGTTCAGTACCCCGACGATGTTGTCTTGGCGCCATGCTTGCATTTACCCACTGCCAGCGGACCTGTTCAATATCCAGGTGGGTTTACAAACACTTCCCACAACTCTTATTAATAATTTTGTTTTTCTTTTGTAGATATATGGCTGAGCGGGGTGACGCTGAAAAATCTTGATATTTTATCATATTTTTTCAGACCTCATCAGAATTTTTTGATACTGTCCTTTATTCAGCTCCAGAATTTTTTTATTTCTAAAACAACTTACTTTGATAGGGAGACATCCATTTGAGTCATTCCTTTACAGAAAAGGGACCGCGTAAAAAGATAATAGATGATCATGACAAACTTTGCTCAGAGATTGAAATTAGTAAACTTCTTTCAAGCAACAAAATTTTCCAATATAATATCATTTTTTAGAAATATATCACTGATGTTCGTACAACCTTTCAGAAGTTATTTCAGCGAAGAGATTTTCCTATGGTCTTTGTCTGAATGTCTTAGTACACAGTCATGCATATGTTTCAAAAACACACAAAACTGATCATTCAAATCAAAACCAAAAACGAAAATAAAGGCAAAAATAAAGACAAAGGAAATATTTACATAATATACAAGGGTAGCAATCAAGCGAAGTATCTTTTCAGGGCTTGGCCATTCACCGGATAGGT
>SNQJ01S0044915.1:50929-67904 GCA_010110895.2 Picea sitchensis
AAGTTAGCTTGAAAGATACTATCCGAGAAGTGTCCAAAGATGTTTGGAGAAGACTCTTCTTCTTGAGTTGTTTCCTGCTCGACTTCCTCTTGAGGGATTTCAGGAGGCATCAAGTCATCTTGGGCTCCTAGAATTGTCTAGAGTGCACATTGCAAACTTTCTAGGTTCAGGCCTTCGGGGTTTGGATTAGGTCGGTTGGGGGGAAAAGGCTTTCGGAAAGGAGGTTTGTAGGGTCCTTTAATCGAAGAGGCTTCTTCAGTCGACCTTTTTAAATCTATAACTTGATTAGATAATTTTTGTACAACTTTGGTTAAATTTTCCAAATCAGAGTTTTCAGGTTGTGTTTTGTTTTGTGTAGGTCTGGGGAGAATTTCAATCTTCTTTTTGGAAGAAGAAACAGTCTCAGTTTCGTTGCTAGAAGAATCCTTAAGACTAAGTATATCTTTTTCAATTTGAGTAGCCTCTTCGAAGGCTTCTAACAACGTGGCCTTTTTAGATCTTTTCACCCAAATAGCTATACTTTGATGTAGAGCTTTAGTATAGTAAGCTATTACAAGACTCTCAGAAGGCATAGAGTTTGCAGGGATTCGATTCTTAAGTGTTAAAAATATTTGATTAAAATCTTTAACTTTTTCTTTTGAATTCATTTTCAGGCTAGAAAGATCCATGACTAAGACTTCTGGAGGTTTTCCATCTCCGAATTTTTCCAAAAAGCATGACTCAAACTTTTCCCAAGACACTATGGTATGGGGTTGTTGGTCAAAGTACCAAGTGGACACATTACCCTCAAAGGTGTAAGGGAACAACCTACAGACAACATCTTCATGTTCAATATTACGGAGTCTGATGGCTAACATAAATTTTTTATATGATCTTCGGCTATCTGTTTTGAATCGGGATCAAACTTAGGAAGCCATTTCTCCGGATGCTTAGGTAAAGGGTGCTGGGCTCCAGGTATAGCCACAACATCCTGGTCCAGCCAGGGTCTAGCAGGGTTGTTCTGATTTTCCATTGGGGAATTGGGTGTGGAAGGATGAGAAGGTGGATTGCCCTCGTCAGAAGAGGAATATCCTCCGGAAGAGGAAGTAGATGAAGGAGGTGGTGAAGGAAGTATCCCAGATCCTCCTGCAGCAGGATTTAAGTTTGGATCTAGAGAATTCACAGCGAGGTCTATATCACCTAATTGTTCTCTGATATCAGAGAAGTCTAAAGGTTGACCCCACGGGCGGTTTGGTCGCCTCAGGCTAGCTAAAGCACATGCTAGCTAAGGCACTATGTGTTTTAAGAAGATATTGACGAACGATCTCTTGGAGATCACCACCTGTAGGATTAGGGGTTGCTGGCTCAACTGTGATATGCGGATCTTCGGTTGAAGTAGTTGTTGTTTGAGGGGGAATATTATCTTGTGAACGGCTTCTAGTCACTATAGGTGTGCGATTAGGTGGGGGAGGAGTCTTGCGACCACCTCATGCCATTAATTAAGTTCAGGCCCTCCTTCTAGCGCCATTTGTTGACAGGCGAAATTGTCTGTCCGTCAATTGAGAGAGTGGAACCAGTCCGGGGTTGTCTAAATAACCCAAGCCCTTTGGAATGAACCACCCTGACGGGTTTAACGGCTCCATTGGATGCTCTAAGATCCTAGGGAAACCAAAAAGAAAACTAATCTAAACTAACTAATCTAACTAAAACAAATAAAACTAACTAAAACTAACTAAAACTAATAAAACAAACTACAAATAACTAAAACTAATCTAATATACTAATCTAATTAAAACAAAACTACTAAATGAAACTAAAACTAAATATAACTATTCTAACTTATATATACAATCTACTAATTACTATTATAATAACTCAAATCAACTATCTAATTACCAGCTGCAATATTACTTATTCACAAATGTACACTATAAATAGCCTACAGATTTAATTAAAACCTGCAAAACTCATGTGTTTGTTGCCCTAAGACAGCCAGGAATTTCTTTTTTATTTTTATATTTTATGAATAAGAAATAAAAACTACTGAAATTAAACGATCTAATATATTTACTGAAATTAAACAATCTAATATACTAACTAAACTAATGATAAAAATAGTAAACAGACAAGCGACTAGCTGACCTGGAAGCGCTCCTAATTTGTCCTGCGTTTGATGTTTTCGAAGCTGGTCGGAGGAAGTAAACTCACACCGGTTGATCCAAAAGCTTCTCATAAATGATCGGCTGGGATGCTCTTTGAGTTATTTACAGGAAAAACAAGACATAAAAGATCATAACAATTATAATATTACAAATTTCTGCAATAAGGGAAACCTGTTATGTAAGAAACCTATATTAAATAATTCAATTCATGAAGAAGATAAACCTGTCGTTCACAAGCTGAATTAGACAATTGTTATATCTTTTATACACTTAGAAGAAACCAGATATGGATTACAGTGATTAAAATTATATCATTTGCACATGATCAAGATAGCTAAAGTAGTCATAAATCAGATACAAATTGATACAAATAACATGAAACAAAATGCTGATATAATGAGAAGCTAAAGCTGTGTCAAAACACCAAATTCTTCTTCAGTCTGTATTATAAATCCATATCCTTGTTCTCCCATGAATGAGGATGAACATTATTACAAAAATCATAAGTATATATAAGTCTCTCCATAGGGTAAAACCTCCTTGTGGATAAGATCAAACTGTTTTACAATAATCTGGGAAAAATCCCAAAATCAACTAAACTAGGAAATCAAAATGCAAGAGAAATCTGTGAAATATCCCCTAACTGCCCATAAACTCAACTGAAAATTTGAATTTACCTACAATAGAACACAAATATCAAATTAGAAAGATATTTCAGTAACAAAATAATAAAAAATTGATCCTATAGACTTAGCTACAGAATCATCTGATTCTGTAGCTAGTCTAAAATAGCATACAAGACCAAATAAAAATCAAATCAAATCTTTTCAAAACAATTCAATCCAATTTTCTTTTAATAAACACTAAAAAGGAATCACTAATGGTTCAAGAAAATTTATCATTCGAATTAAACAAAATCGAAAGGATGCAATCGAAACAGTATAAGAATGCTCTGTTTTTAGTTGCCATAAAATCGGATCAAAAGATAACCAAACTGTTTCATATCCAAATGGAATTACAAGTGAATCGTATCGTATAAGATACAATGTAATCAACACAATCATAATCAATATGATCATGATCGAACACAATCATAATCGATTTGTTACTGCTGTATAAGATTCATATCGTTTTAATTAAATGTCGATATGGAAAGGTTGTTACGATTACAGTCAAAATGAAACATGCGTATAGCATCCACCGGACTTGCCATAGACTTCGTTCGCTGAGCGTTACACAGCTAACAGACATGACCAAGATAGTAATCATAACCATCAACAACAATTGTAATCATAACTGGGTAACAATCAAATCGAATTGTGATTAAAATCGTAATCCTGTGCATAATCAATTTCATTCCCAAATCAAATTTAAACAATATATGAACCAAACTAATCATACGGTCAAACGATGCGAATCGAACATTTGAAATTTTGTTATGCATTAAAAAAATGGTATTCGAATTGGTCAACAAAACATGGAATACAAAATCAAAACAGTTAACCAATTTACCAACCATATCGCATAGAATATACCAAATTCGAAACAAGATATTGACTGTGTTTTAAAATTGGAATACCAGAAACAGCCTGTGTTTAGAAAATATGTTAACGACTTCAATAAGCAACAGAATATTCAATTCGAAACAACCAAATCCATAACACGACCAATCGAATCAAAGATAAATCCAAACTTAAAACGATAACGAAATTGATTTATCAAAAAAGAATTATATACAATAATGCATGCTTATGTGTCAAGGCAAACCCACACTGTAACGGAGCTTATAAATTTATCATATAAACAGGTGATAGTCATACCAGTGAGGTTGCTCGATCTATGCCAATTTTGAATTGACAACCGCTGTAGCCGACTCCATGTTCTTAAACAAAATCGAACCTGTTGTTCGCTGCTTCTTGTCAGTGGATAGCATCTTTGCCTTTTGACTGGTGAGCCTTGTAACTTGATCCTCCAGAGCATGAATTCTAGACTGTAGCATTGGCACATCAAGGTAATACCTTTCCAACCATGAGCCACACTGATCACATTGTGGAGCAGCTGGTTCGGCTAGAGCAGGAGGGGGTTTCGACGAGTCACCAGGGGTTTCACAAGGCATTTTGATGCCTGGATAATTAGGGTCACTTTGCAAGCAAGGTTGTAGGTTCTTCACAAAATCGTATGTGGGTTTGTCACATAGACCTTCTAAATAGGGATACTCACTTGCCAGGTAACGTTCAACCTCTGAGTCAGAATCTTCACTCACCATAATAGGGTCAGGGTTGACAAAAGTTTTTGGTTTGTTTCTTTCCATGCGAGAGATTAATCGGGCATTCTTCTTGCCTTTAGAATTGGCAGTAGGTTTTTCTTTAGGCCTTTTAGCCACGGGTTTAGCATTTTCCACACGTTGGGTCACAGAATTGGGTAGGTCATTAGGTGAGTCGGGTAGGGGTTTAGGTAACAGAGCACTGTAAGGCACAGGGGGTACCGACTTGCTCTCGCTCACCACAGGCTTGTCAACCTGTGGTGGGCTTGAGCCATCAAAATTATTGTGAACTAGAAAATCATTCCAACAGTCTCGGTGCAACCCTAAATGACATACAACAATCATTTTAATCAACCCAAAGTGAAACAGGCTGTGGTCGGCCTGGTTTCGTTTGTATCTTTTAGACATTTTAAACAAACTCTTATGCAAGTAGTAAGGCATATTAAGCTCATAGCCCATGAAAACCATCACTGGCCGAAGGTGGTACAAGAAAATGAACCCATACCTTCCCTCGCATGTGACGAATTGTTTGGTTATCATCAGCAGGTTGTGCCAGCGTTGCTTGAGCATATTCGCGGGTAGACCTTTGTCACACGAGCTCACCCTTCGTGACTAGAAGAGCAATGTCCATGGGACATCTTCCACTTTGCAATTTTTTGACCATTTTTTCCCAGTGACAGGCAGACCGGTAGCCAAACTGAGAAATTGCTCGTCAATTTCCAATTGCACATCTCCAACCTTGGCTCGGAAGCCATCAAAGGTTAATGCAAATTGCCGAGCTACGCTAGGGTTATATCCATCAAACTTTCGTATGAACGGGAGCCATCCGAATTCTTCCAGGTCACTGTAAGCACCATCGAACATTAACAATGCCTGGCCACCATTGGGTTCAGCCCTCACGACCAGAGCCATGGTGCGGGTGCGTGGTAGGGTTTGGATAACACACAGGAGCAAAAACCATTTGGGCTAACAACTGTGAATGATGAAAGGGGAATGAATTAATGTACGCGTGCGAGGGTGGTGGGATTATCACTGCCATGCAGCATAGTAATGACAAGGTACAACGTTGTTCCATCAATCATAACATAAACCAAAATATTCGGCCAACCCAAGATTTAAACGGTGAATGATAATATACCAATGTGCCAATCTATGGTTTGAAATCATGAATGTTCAACGTAAAATCAAACCCATAAATTAAATATGCGCCAAGTAATAATTCAAACCATAAGATCAAAACCCAAAAGTTTAACCAATGCGCTATTGCAAACTTCAAACTATTGCCATTCAATATGAAATCGAAACTCATATGCTACCCATGCGCTTGTTGCATAATATGTACTCAAAGTTTTTAAAACAATGTGACAAGAAATTTCATAAAATCGATAATCCAAGAGCTTATAATAGTAAGGATCACATCATATAAAACAAGATTAACCATGACCCTTGTATAACCAAGTATAATTCATAAATTAACATGCTCAATGCCTTATCAATTAAATAAAATCTAGTTGCGCAATCAAAGTAAGAATAGGCAAATGGAAATAGTTCGAAAAATCATTCCAGCCACTTAATAATAAACCAAAGGTAAGTACCAATCAGAATATCAAGGAGCAGATAATGACAATTCAAATAACGATGGAGGAGTTTTCATGCTTTCAGTCGTGAAAACGGAAACGAAACCAATTTTCAAGTGTCGCATGAAATGAAAATATTGTCTTTTAGCAAAATGCGACAGAAATTTGAAGTTCAATAGACATAGGTGTAGGCAGCTTTTAGGGCAATTGAAAAAATTGAATTGGCTGCCAACAAGACTTGAATGAAATATAATACTGGTTACAGCTTTAGATTTTCCATATTGTATTTTTATTCAAGTTATGATTGCTTCAATTTGTAATTAGGTTATGATTGCTTTCACTTTCGTGCCTTACTACGGATTGGTATGATAAAAGTTTCTATGTTATCCATGTCTTATGTTCCAGATTTAACATACAGTAATCATTTTTTTCAAATTTGAGATTAAGAGATTTATCTTTATCATTTGTTGAACATTTATAGACAAGTTCTCACAGCAGGATTTATCTTAATGTGGTTGCTTGTGAAATCATGAGATTTTTGTAATCGTATCTCTTATATGTTCTATCATTCGAATTCCATTATTTATTCTTCACATTTATGAGAAGCAATTGTAGGTTCAATTACAGGTTAAACTCATCAGACAGGGAGATTGGATGTTGCACATTGAACGAATATTGGATGCGATAACAGGTCAATTTGCTAGTTTAATTTCATTAGTTTAACGAATACAGAAACTTCCTGTAGCTAGAACATGTTCTATTATCTGTGATCTCTGTTTTCAATTAGACAGTTTGTTATTCCATTTCTTGGTTATAAACATTATAAATCAAAAAGATTGAAAAATAGCTTTGTTGTTGTTTAAAAAATCAATTTATATTCGATTTTCACAGATTTAGATTTAAATTCGAATTTTGTAAATGTTATATATAAATTAGAAATAGAATCATTTGTATATATTGTACATATAATAAGTAGACTTATGTTATAAATATTAGTTAGTAAACTGTAAATATATATTAGATCTATATATAGTTTTCAGTGATTACTATTCGTCAAAGTTATTACATTTCTTTAGTTTTGTTCTTTTGTTTTCTTTAGGACTTTGATCGGTTAATGGAGCCACTAAACCCATTGGAGTGGATTAATCCAAACATCTTGGGTTACGTAGACAACCCTGGACCGGATTCACTCCTCTAGTTGATGAGCGGTCAATTTCGCCTGTCAACAAATAATGCAAGAAGGAGGGCCTGAAAGCTATTAATGGAACGAGGAGGTCGTAAGACTCCTCCACCACCTACCCGCTCACCTACAGTCACTAAAATTCATTCAGATGACAACATTGTCCCTCAAACAATAACCACATCAATTGACAATCTATGGATCACAGTCAAACCAGTAACTCCAAATCCTACAGGTGGTGACATACAAGAGATTGTTCAGCAATATCTCATAAGAACGCATAGTGCCTTAGCCCGCATAAGGCAACCAAACTGAAATTTGAATCAACCATTAGACTTCTCTGATATCAGAGAACAACTTGGAGGTACTGACCTTACCTTAAATGCTACAGATCCAATCCTCACTCCTGCAGCAGGAGGATCTGGTATGCCACCATCACCACCTCCTTCATCTCCTTCTTATTCCATAGAGGAATCCTCTGACGAAGGAAGTTCCTCATCCCATCCTTCGACACAACCCACACCTATGACCAACCCAAACAATCCTGCCAGACTCGCAGAAATCCTGCCAGAGGTTGTGAGTAAAAAGCAGCAAACTTCCACTGTTAGTACTCGCAGAAATGTCCCTCCATTTTTGTTAACCTTTGAAATTTTCAATAGGAACATACATAAATGTATGGTAGATTCAAGTGTGTCATCTAACGTAATGCCTTGGTCTGTTTTTCAAAAGATTAATGCCAAAGTTCAACCATCCAGCTTGAAAATTATCCAGCTTGATCAAACTAGTGTTAAAGTAATAGGCGAATTAAGAAATGTGCTTATAAGATTGTCGTCTAATCCTAAAGTTCATCAAGTGATTGATATTATTTTTGTAGATATCCCAGAATTTAATGGTCTGTTTTTAAGCAGAGACTGGTCAGAACAACTACATGGCTATTTTGCGATGGATTGGTCTCACTTGTGGCTGCCCAAGAATGGAAATCCCAACATAATCAAGGTAAATTGTGAACGTTATTTGAAGTTCACGGTTACTGATTTAAATGATCCCAATGAACCATTCACTCCTTCTGCTGATTCGCCTGAAATACAAGGGATGGATACTTTTTTCGGTAATTTCATGGCCAAAACTTCCACTATCACTAACCCGGAACAACAGTTTGAAATTTTGACATATACACAGCCAACAACTTCTTCTCAGTGGACACATGCAATAGACAAAAATCAAATATGGTCTCTTTACTTTGATGGGTCAAAATTCAAGGAAGGAGCTAGAGCAGGCTACGTGATCATCGATCCAGCAGGGAATAAGACTCTGATTGCTTGCAGGTTAGAATTCGAATGCACAAACAACACGACCGAATATTAGGCACTCTTGCAAGGCCTTAGAAAATCATTAGATCTGAACATTCAAAATTTGACTGTCTTTGGTGATTCAGAAATCGTGGTTAGACAGGTAAAAAATTATATCCACTGTTTATCTCCACACCTTAAAAGCTACCAAACCGAGGTATGGAATTTGATGAATAAGTTTGATGCATTTAACATAAATTGTATTCTTATATTGAATCATTCGGAAGCTGATTTGTTAGCTAACGTAGCTTCAAAATTTTTTCCTGTAGAAGGCTTATCTCCAAATGCATTCTTTGTTGAACTGTTGTTCAGACCATCCGTCCCAGACAACATCAGGAATTGGAGAGTCTTCGATGACGATCAACATATTATAATTTTTCTGCATATGGAAGAAACTTTCCAGGGTGTGATGATCGATGAAGGTACCCATGATGAAAATCTTCATGACTTTACAGTAATACCAGATCCAAGATCACCAGAATCTTCATCAGACATGGTAAACTCTATCCCAAAATCTCTATTTAGATTAGAAAAATTTTATGATCTTCACGACAAGTTCAGAAAATCAGTGAACTGTAAAATGAATAGTTCCTCTTTGATGCATGAAAAAGTAAATTTGGGAACTAAAGACAACCCACAGTGCATTAATTTAGGGGTGGGGTGTTCTGAGCAAGAAAAAGTAGCGTTTATTAAGTTGTTTAAGGAATTCAAATATGTTTTTGCCTGGACATACAATGACCTAAAAACCTTTGATCCTAACATCATACAACACGTTATCCCTATGAAACCCCAAACCCAACCTTTTCAAAAAAAGTTAAGGAAAATGCACCCAAAACTTGAACCAACAGTTAAGAAGGAATTGAATAAACTCATGAACGCTAAGATAATTTTCCCAGTTAGGCACACACAATGGGTCTCTAATCTTGTCCCTATCAGAAAGAAGGGTGGTGAAATCTGACTATGTGTCGATTTCTGAAATCTTAACCAAGCGTCTGATAAAGACAACTACCCTGTCCCTCCCATGGAACATATCCTTCAACAGGTATCTGGTTTTGAAAGATTATCTTTGTTGGATGGCTTTTCAGGGTATAACAAAGTCTTGATGTCCCCTTCATACCAACTCAAAACCACCTTCCGCACTCCATGGGGCACCTACGCTTATAGAAAGATGCCCTTCAGACTCATAAATGTCGATGCCACTTTCCAAAGAGCGATGGACATTGATTTCCGAGGCTTAATCAATCAATCTATTGTAGTTTACCTAGATGACGTCACTAACTTCTCAAAAAATAAAGGAGATCATATAGCTCATTTAATATCCGTTCTACAGCGATGTCATAAGTATGACATTTCTTTGAATCCTAAAAAATCTATCTTCACAGTAGAACAAGGTAAACTCCTCGGATTCATTGTATCGAGCGAAGGGATGATTATTGACCCTGAGAGAACTAAATTCATTTCCAAACTGCCCCCTCCCTCGTCAAAAAATTCCATGCAATCTTTCTTAGGTCAGATAAACTTTGTTAGGAGATTCGTTCCCAGCTTTTCAGAAATGGTGAGACCATTACAAAACCTGATAAAAAAGGATGTACAGTACCATTGGGGACCTTTAGAAATCTAGGCTTTTGATTCAATAAAAAAGGCCATAATATATGATCCTTCTCTAATGAGCCCCAACTTTTCCCAAAACATCTTCCTCTACATGTTTGCCTCTGATCGTTCATACGCTGCCATCCTAACTCAAAAAAACGTTGAAAACAACGAAGTCCCAATCGCCTTTATGAGCTAAGCTTTCAAGGGGGCGGAACTTAATTACCCAGCAGTATATAAGCAATCCTATGATTTTTTCAAATTAGTAAAACACTTCCGATCTTGTCTGTTGAAATCTAGGACGAAAATCATTGTCCCTTACCCGACGGTCAGAAATATGTTAGTACAGAAAGAACTAGGCGAAAAAAGGGCAAATTGGGTCACATCCTTGCAAGAGTATGACATAGAAATCACCCCAGCACAAATAGTAAGAGGCCAAGGTTTATGCAAGTTGGTCGTTGATTCAGCTACAGGACAGCAAGAGGAAAATGATATGCTAAACCTAGGACAACACTATCAAAATCAAATCTGCTGTGCACAAAACCCTGTTAGTCCCTGGTACGAAGACATAAAATTTTGTCTTATGCACGGATCAACTCCCCGTCACCTTGATCCCAAAACAATAAGAGCATTAATATTAAAATCTACTTTTTTTCAGCTGATTAATGGTATTTTGTTTCATCAAAATTTTGATGGAGTACTAATGCGCTGTCTTGAGAAAGATGAAGCAAAAAAAGTCTTATTGGAATTGCATATAGGAGAAGCTGGTGGGCATTTTGGTGGAGACACCACTGCCCATAAAGTATTAAGAGCAGGTTATTACTAGCCTACCCTTTTTAAATACGCTCATGCTTTATGTCGCAAGTGTGTGATTTTCCAAAAAGCATCCGGACGGATATAGAAGCCAACTTTCCCTTTGCAACCAGTTTTGGTAGACTCCCCTTTTCAGCAGTGGGGTCTAAATATTATAGGCCCAATCAACCCGCCATCCTCGCAACAACATAAATATATCATAACAGCCACAGATTACTTCACCAGGTGGTTCAAGGCTACCCCATTAAAAGCTGTAAATACCAGCCAGGTAATATCCTTCTTGAATTCAAATATTATTACTAGTTTCGGTATCCATGAATGCCTGGTATTTGATAATGCCTCTTATTTTTCGTCTCTTGAAATGAGTGATTTCACTCTAGAAAAAGGAATTGAATTAAAATATTTTGCCAGCTATTACCCCAAAGGCAATGGTTTGGAAGAATCGACTAATAAAAATATGATCAAAATTATCAAGAGAACGGTCTCCAAAAACCATAAAAATTGGCATAACGCACTGTTAAACGTAATCTGGGCTAATAGAGTAACTCCTAAAACTGTTGTGGGTAACTCACCTTTCTTTCTCATTTACGGCAGAGAGGCGATCCTTCCACCACATGTCCTTCTTCCATCTCTATAGTTAGCACAAAAAGTACAGGAAGAGGACTGTCCCCCTTTGGAGAGTTGAATTAACGCTTTGTTAAAATTAGAAGAAGTGAGGACTCAAGCAAAACGGAAATTGGATCAACATCAACTCATTGTTAAAAATTGGTTTGATTCCAATTATGCCTCTGACAGAAATTTTGAGGTAGGTGACCTTGTCCTAAAATGGGACAAACCTCATGAGGGAAAAGGGGAGCATACAAAGTTTCAAAACTTGTGGTTGGGACAATTATTAATTGCTAAGAAATTGGGTCCCAATTCCTTCCGATTACAGAATTTAGAGGGACAATCAGACACCTTTCTGGTGAATGGCCAAGCCCTAAAAAAGTACTTCGCCTTATGACACTCCCATGTACACTGTGTAAATATTTTATGTTTCGTTTGTTGTTGGTTTTTCTTTGCTGGTTTGTTTTGATTTTCCCTTTTATGCTTATCACTCTTTCTTTGTGAAACACACATGCCTGCATCATGGGCTAGCTTAGACAAAGAGAACAGAAAATTTCCCCTCTAAAATGACTGCTGAAAGTTGTTTAAACATCAATTGTGATTTATTTTTCTAAGTTTGTAGCCATGTTAAATATAACTTGTTGTTTGAAAAGCATTTCTTGTTTTCAATCTGCAACTGAAGGTACTCATGATCATCCATAAAAAATATTTTTACGCTGTCCTTGTTCCTTAAGAGAATAACTCAAAGATGTCTCCCTGCTCTTGAAAGTCGGTTTATTAAAAAACTATTTCTAGATTTTAATGACAGACAGCTAAGAAGTTTCTTCAAGGGCTGTAATTTACTAAGATATGTTCAAAAACAAGGATTTTCAGCGTCACCCTGCTCTATCAAAAATCTTTAAGAAACTAAATAAATTTTCAAGAGAGCTGTGGGAAGTTCTTGTAAACCCGCTGAGATATTGAACAGGTCTACTGGCAATGGGTAAATGCATGCATGAAGCCAAAATAACTTCGTCGGGGTACTGAACAAGCCCGCTGGCAGTGAAGCAATGTCAGGTATATGAAAATATTCAGATATGGATTCTTTTTTACCTCAAATGCCCTTTGTTCTGATTTGGAACTTCTTGGCAGGATACTGATATTGGAGTGGGTTAATTGACATCCCTATCGAGGCTATGGATGCCTGCTGGCAGCAGCGGCCCTGTCAAAAGTATTGAAGATTTTAACTTTAATATCGTGACTCTCTTCTGTTAAGATTGTTGTCAGTTTTTGTCTCTTTAAAATAACAGTAATATGAAACTGGAATATATTATAATTGATAATGATGTTCATACATCTTTTTGGTTGTTTTCGATTTGAAGTTTTTCTGACTATCCTAATCTGAACTCGTTCATTTGGCAGAGATAACTGCTTCTCCCAGCGTGTCGCCATTGTTGGCAGCAATAATATAATTTCTATCGTTTATAAGTTGCCTACATAGGGTCTCTAAATTTTCATTACTCGTCATGAGAAATGACACTTATCTCTTGTCGCTTTTTACATACCTTCCTTTCGATTTTTGTTTTCATGACTGTAAGCATGAAAACTCGCAGCTGGAATTCACACTTTGTTTCAATTTTTGATCTAAGGATAATAGTTCATCTGGTCTATTGTCGAATTGTCATATTTTGTTATGAACATGATTTTTTTTCTTATTTATAATCCATTGGTCTTAAACATGCCTTGGTCACATAAGTAAAAAACCTCCACTCATCAATATTTGATTAATATTAATGGGGTTTGATTCATAAAAAAAATTATTCAATGTTTATTTGATACATTTACCATGTAATCAAGTCATGAATGTGCGTTCTATGGTTTTCAAGTTCTTACATCCTTATACATACTCGTATGTCAAGGTGTCATGTGAAGTACAGTGTGATATTTCTGCTCTATATGGCCTCGGGCTTCACGATCTCATTCCCACGCATGGTGATTAACACCTCTGCCTACCATTTTGAACTGTCATTGCATTGTTTTGTGGAAACTCGGGGCTATGAATCTGTGTTTTCTTATCAAACCCTACCTCTGATTTCAGTTTTGATTCCCTTCTGTTCACCATGGCTCTAGTGGTAAGGATTGAGCCCAATGGCATCCAAACCTTGTTATCTTATGACAATGCTAAAGACAACTTAGAAAGGAATGACTGGCATTTGTTTATTGAAATGTTTAAGGGTTTCAATCTGAGAGTTGCTCAAGAGTTCGCATTGACCTTCGATGGTTGAAGAGCAAAGATAGGTGACATGCAACTTGAGGTAAATGAATATTTTTTAAGCCAATCTATGGGTTTACCAGCTGTCGGCCAAAAGTGGTTCAAGAACGCAAAAGTTGAAGAGGTCCCCTGGTCATTGTTGTTCATCTGAAGGAAAACTACCAGTTGCGACCGAGGTATGCCTGTCTCGTCTTTAAAACCTAGATGGCATGATCTGTTAGCTATTTTGAAATAGTTCATTACGTGTGAAGGAAGATTTGGGTTGGTTTTCCTTTATTGCCTGCGATTGCTTATGAGTTTCATTGACTTCCCGTTGAGAATGCCCTACTTCCTCCTTAGAAGTCTGTACAAGATGGGAAAGTTGTTTAGGAGGCAAAAGTCTGATTCTAGTTTATTCCATCATGGTTTAATTAAAATTATCATTGTGCATCGGTTGCAATTAAACAACAATTGTTGGGATGCTTTTGTGTTACAAAATGGTTTTGGTAATAGCAGGTTGGGACAGGTTGATAAACCTGTTATCACAAAAACCCTTGTGAAACCTACCACCTCTCCTCCACCACTCCTGCCCTGTGATCCTATCTCTAATTTGGAACCCTCGACCTACCCTGATTCTACTCAACTGGACACTCAACAAGATTCACATCCTCAGAGTTGCACTAAGGTTGTTAAAAAACCCACAGGGAAGAAACTAAAGGGCAATGTCGATGTTAATTACAAGAATAAAAGGCCTGGCCATTTGATTTCACGATGTACTCGAAACAAATCCAAACCCTATGCAGACACAAACAATACGATTGAGGTAAGTGAAGACTCGGATTCAGAAATTGAAAGGTTCTTGGCCGAAGAGTATCCATATTCATATGGACTTTTCCCTGATAGACCCTACGATTATGTTAGCAACCTGCCTCCATGTCTAAAGCATAATCTTGATTTTCCTGGCATCCAACTCCGTGACAAACCTACCTTTCGCGTGGACAATTCTCCAATCATTAATGATATCAGTGCCAATGCACAGTCTCAACAGCCACAGTGTAATGAATGTCGATCACTGATCGACAGGTATTATAAGGATGTGCCTTTATTACAGTCCCAGCTTAAATCTTTGAAAGACCAGGTGGACTCGTTGACAAACAAGAACAGTAGGATCCAATCTATAGCTCAAGCAAAGGACAAACGCCTAAAAACTACAGGGTCTGTCATTTTTAAGAATGTAGAGGCAACGACAACAATAGTAAATTCCAAGATTGTTTGATATGTTTTAATCCCTTGATTTGAGGTATGATATTTTTTAAGTTTAGCATGATTTTGTCTTTCTCAATTTAGGATACACGATTTGTTTTCATAGATTACTTTTTAGTTGTTCTGTTTGATTGAATAAAATATGATTGTAGTTATAATTATAACTAGCTACATAATCGTAAGATTCTGTAGCCAGTTAGAAAAAAATTGAATTGATTGTTTTGATAATTGAAAATACATCTAAAATCTCCTTATTTTTATTTGTTAACAGGAACTCATGATTCTCAAAGAGATATGAAGCACTGTTGGGATCTCCCAGCCATACCATCTTTATGTTTTTAGTAAATAGATTAGGTTGTTAGTTTTTTGATATCAAGTAAAATCTGGGAGGTTGCATCCCCCACATTTTTGGAACAGATTTGATGTTATCAACAGGAAACATTTTGTTCCTGGAACCTATATAAGCATGTTATGTTGTAAACATGAGATCATCTCTACCTGGGGCAAGACTATGGGTTTTTCTTTTACAGACTTGAATGAAATATAATACTGGTTACAACTTTAGCTTTTCCATATTGTATTTTTATTCAAGTTATGATTGCTTCAATTTGTAATTAGGTTATGATTGCTTTCGCTATCGTGCATTACTACAGATTGGTATGATAGAAATTTATATGTTATCCATGTCTTATGTTCCATATTTAACATACAGTAATCATTCTATTCAAATTTTAGATTAAGATATTTATCTTTATCATTTGTTGAACATTTATAGACAAGTTCTCACAGCAGGATTTATCTTAATGTGGCTTCTTGTGAAATCATGAGATTGTTATAATCGCATCTCTTATATGTTCCATCATTCGAATTCCATTATTGCTACTTCACATTTATGAGAAGCAATTGTAGGTTCGGTTACAGGTTTACCTCATTAGACAGGGAGATTGGATGATGCACATTGAACGAATATTGGATTCGATAACAGGTCAGTTTGCTAGTTTAATTTCATTAGTTTAACGAATACAGAAACTTCCTATAGCTAGAAAATGTTCTATTATCTGTGGTCTCTGTTTTCAATTAGACAGTTTGATATTCCATTTCTTGGTTATAAACATTATAAATAAAAAAGATTGAAAAATAGATTTGCTACTGTTTAAAAAATCAATTTATATTCGATTTTCGCGGATTTAGATTAAAATTCGAATTTTGTAAATGTTATATATACATTAGAAATAGAATCATTTGTATATATTGTACATATAATAAGTAGACTTATGTTATAAATATTAGTTAGTAAACTGTAAATATATATTAGATCTATATATAGTTTTCAGTTATTACTATTCATCAAAGTTATTACATTTCTTTAGTTTTGTTTTTTTGTTTTCTTTAGGACTTAGATCGGCTAACGGAGTCGCTAAACCCGTCGGAGTGGATTAATCCAAACGGCTTGGGTTAAGTAGACAACCCCATACCAGATTCACTCCTCTAGTTGACGAGCGGTCAATTTCGCCCATCAACAAACGTCTATAGGTATTTTTTGCTTATTGTAGGCTTTCTCTATTGAAGAATAAACCCATTGATAGCATAATCATTTTTTTTCTTTTATCCGCTACAATTTTGTTTCTTGAATTTCAAATGTGTTATTTCATTATTATTGAAAATGGCATACTTACACTATTCTTAAAAATTAAGGACAAATTTGCAGTCAATTTTGTGTTGTTTCTTTGTTGGTGAAAATGGCATATTTATATTATTCTTTAAAAAATAAGTACAAGTTTTGTTGAATGTATCGTATCTTTGTCAATATGTAATAAAGTTTATATCTTTCTTTGTTTTTTCATGAATTGATGCTGTTAGGATATTTAGACACTTAGGAGTTAGTTAAGATCTACTTGGTCTAATATGTTGTTAGGTAAAAGTGTGTTTCTTTAGTATGCATTAGTATGCATTTGTAGTTAGG
>SNQJ01S0044915.1:67914-79533 GCA_010110895.2 Picea sitchensis
GCCGTGGATGTTTCCCCGTAGGGGTTTTACCACGTGAAAACATCGGTGTGTTGATCTTTGATCTGGTTATGTGAGTGGTTACTGAAGGTGTTCGTCCTCTGTTGGAATACAAGGAGGGTTAAGGTGTCACAAAGGTAATCACACCCATGGAATTTAAACCAATGCTCAAATGGGGACTAAGCCCCACACTAACCAACTACCCTACTACCTAGGGCTCATGTGCAACAAAATTAGTATACAAATAAAATTTAAAAGATAACAATGGAGCCAAGAAGAAGAGAGACTGGTATAGCTATTATAATGATACTAGTGTGGGAAGAGTCCCCTAATTTGTCTTCTCCTTATTTTTCTTGTTGTGTTTCATCTCTGCAAAGCCATGAAATGGGACACTTTCCAACGTTTTAGCTATGTAAGCATAGCTTCAGGGAACTCAAAGTAGGACACTGTAACATCCCCAATTTTAATCCCCATGAATTATTATGTAATTATATAAATGTGAATTAGGCTAGTGAGCCGATGTGTTGGGGTGAAGAGCCCGTATTTATTTAATGAGTTTGGGGGGCAAATTTATTATTATGAACATTGAAATAATTAATAAAAGTAATAATCGTTGGTTGCAATACAAAAGAGATGAAGGATGATGGGGGGATATGATTACACAAGAGAGAGGGTTCCAAGGGATAATTCTTCATGGGTATTAATCCCACCCAAATTTGATCCAGGTCGATATCGGTGTCCACCCACCTATTCCAACTGGCTCAAAATAGTCTTCTTGCAATTTACTATTTTTAGCAATTTTTTGGTTCCTAAAATTTTGAAGCCATTTTGAGGGCCTAAATGAAGTTTTTTTGGGATAGGGAAACTAAATGATAATTTAAGTATTTGATTTAATCCCAAAAATTAATCTCCTCTACGATACCTTTCTAATGAGCTATCGTGTGCCTCAAACGGAGATCGTATCTCAAAGTTACACCCCCGAGAAGTTGATACACCAAACTACCCAAAACAGGGTCCCTGAAACTGTTGGCTTTTCATCTTCCGGGGTTAGAGTTTTGAATTTTATTTATGTTAAAAATGAATTTAGAGCCTCATTGTAATAATAGTATTGTGAATGTGAGTATCCATCACATCTCTTCTTAGAGATAAGCTGTCACCATTCTAGCGAGTCTTTCACTCTGTATTTCTACAGTTTTGTACATTTCGCTCATTAATAGAAATTGTGTATTATTGTATCTATGTGTTTATGGTTGAATCTCTTATATATTTTTATTATATTATTGGATATTTGATATATATATGTACATTTATTTATTATATATCTTCTCTCATTTCGTTCCAAAAATAATCCAGATCAGTGGTATCAGCGTAGGCTACTCTTGATCATTTTTTTAGTGCATGTCCCTGACGAGGTTCGAGTATAGAAAGTTGGGTCTCGAGCTTGTCTCTCTTGAGTAAAATCTCTATCACACTCCAAAGAAACCCTCCATGGTGGAAGAAAATAAAAATGACATAGAAAACAATTATATTAATCTATTGCTTGAGCAAGATCTCACGTGACAGAGGGACGAAATGATGGAGAATTTTCCCCACATTCTTCAACACCTATCGATAACAGTCGAGGAGTCTTCATCAAGAAGGAAATTTCGACATACATCTCCTTTAAAGGTACAAGTTAATTTTGATATTCCTATATTTGAAGGACAAATATATGCAAATGCTATAGAAAAATGGTTAAATCTGCTAGAAGGTTATTTCTTTGTTCACAATTTTTCTGACAGGGAAATGATCACCTTCACACTCCTTAAATCTCTCCCACATGTCAAACATTGGTGGGAAACTTAGTGGGAGAAAATTTCCGTAGAGGATTCTGGAATATATGGGGTCGAGCCCACTTGGGATGTTTTTGGATGCAGTCAAGGAACAATATTACCCTGTTGGTAACTATGATGATTGTTGGGCCCTTCATTTTTGGGAAGGAATTGCGCAAGTTTTGACTAAGAATGAGTTGCACAAAATTCATCAAAGGTCAGGAGAAATAGAAACATTAAGTAGTTGTGAAATTTATCACAACACCATCTAAGCAAAAAATGGTTGCAACAGAACAAGAAAGCGTGCAAGCCGAGAAGGAAGACACAACCCAGCTATATATAGGGCTGAACATAAGTGTAAAAGGGTTGGGTTGGGTTGATCAGAGTTGGTCGGGTTGGGATTAGTTGTTGATGATTATTGTAATTCAAGGGAAGTGAAGTCTTGAGTCTATAATGAATTAGATCTATCAGTTGGAGAATTGGATCCCTGCGACATGAGTCCAGAGCCAAGAGTCTTTATAGTGCATTATTGTGTAATTCTGAGCCTATAATCAGAGAAATATTATGAATATAATATGATGAAGGATCTAAATTTTCAAATATGATGTGTATTTGTATGTTTACTTATGCATTACAGTGTTTCCTTGTGTATTATGAGTTCTATTTTATGGTTCTACGTTTAAGTGCTTCCTCTCATCGTAAGTAGGTTTGATTCTTGCACATGTATGTTTCAGATCTGTTCATGTCTCTTTCTCAAGATCAGGAATGAGTCTTGAAGTCTTTGTGGATCCTCTTAAGTATTTTCCCTACCCTTACCTATCTATTTGTCTCAACAACACTTCAAGTGATTTTTATTCTCTTCAGAGGAGATGAAAATGCCAGTGCTCTAAACTACATGGTACCTTTTGTTGGTAACTTGAGAAGGAACCTGGTCTGTTCAAACTTGCGCCAACCAAATGGTTCCATTGTTGGGACCCGGGTAAAAAGGGAACTATAGGGAGGATGCTGTCGTCGATCCATAGATATGGCATTAATCAATGGTGGGAAAGAAACTGTGATGCCTTCATATGGAAAGAAGAAAAACTAAGGAGAAAATCAGTGGAAAATACTTGCGAAGAAATATTTTACTCAGAAAGATCGAGTGACTAGTACGAGATTTTCTGGTTCAAATTCCTGGAAGAATTTTTTTCACTGGATAAAGAGGCTCCAAGAAGCTCCAGAGTTCCAAAGACAGGACAAGAAGATCTGTGTGTGGGATGTCAAAAAGTTAGCAACACTCTAGAGGCTGGATTTCCCAGTTACATGAGCTATGGATTTCTGGGTTAGCACCATGCTACAAGGATACATAATCGAATTTACAGCTGAGAACCACCAGTATTTCTCACGAGCAGAGGAAATTTTCAAGAAATATGCAAGGGGAAGATTGTTGAGAGAAATCCCCCTATGGATTAAGGTTTTCTTGATGGATGAGGGGATGTTGATTATGTCCCCGACCGAGATGGTAGCGTAAACACCCTCTCTTGGGGTAGGGCGAGGTGGGGTGAGAGTCATGGCATGAGAGAGGGAAAGGGTTATTTGACAAATGGGGGGGAAACAAAAAGAAATGGACTCAAGAGTTGAGCGATCCTTGAAGAGAGTTTCCATAGTTGAGAAGTGGTGGCGCGACAAGATCAAGAAAGAAGCAAGATAGTCTGAGAAGTTGAGAAAAGAAGGAGGATTAGTAGAAGTAGAGGATAGACAGATGGAAGAACTACAGAAGATGGGAAGATAGGAATGAATGGTTAGTCAAAGGTTAAACAAGAGAGAAGTAAGGAGAGAAAGAAGTCCCTAGAAAGTAGGACGAGAAGGAGAAGGTGCAGATGTAAGAGAGGAGGAAGCCGACATGAATCTTGGAGGAGAAACAGAACATTTAGCCCCGATAAAAAGAGAGATTAGGAATCCAGTCAAAGAGATCATCCCAGTGGAAGCTAATGAGACCCCCTAAATAAAATAAACCCCCCCCTGAAGCTAGTAGTGCCAGCCCTAAATCACCCATAACCCAAGTGTCTTCTATAAAAGCAACAAGTTCAATACTACCTTCTCATGCTAGTTCTGTTCTAGTACAAATAGTTAGTCTGTCACAACCAGGAAGTGCGAGTATAGGGATGGTATTGGGATCCCCTGGTAGATCACAAGAAGGACCGTTAGGGTTCATATTGATAGGAACAACAATATCAGCAATGGCTAGCCATGAGGGAGGTTCGATTGCCCGATACCCAGAACTTTTGGGTAAGGGAGATGAAGACGTTGAGTAGCACTGGTTCCTATGCTAAGCAATCTAGAGATCCAGAAGAACTTCAGATGTGAATAAGTTGGTCGAGTTCCAGACTACCTTGAGAGATTGCGCTCTCAAGTGGTACATGAAGATCATTGAACCGTGAGTGCCAGGGATGCAAGTTCAAGCATCCATACTTGGCTAGGTATGGACGAGGTTCATAGAAGAGTTCAAACTACCTCAGTGAGAACAACAGGCTCTGTCTGAGTTGTGATAGATATAGCAGTGGAAAGGAAAATCAACCTGGGAGTACAACCAAAAGTTTAAATATGGCATAGAGATATTGGCACATCCAATCCATGAAGAACATAAAAGGGAATGGTACATTCAGGGGTTGTTGCCTCTGACTCAGATTATGCTAATGCAACAATGGATAGCCACATTAACGGATGCCTTGGAACAATCGATGAATATTGAAGCCATGGTGGGATACCCTGGGAGCCTGAGAGTAACCCGACCCCTAGTAGATGTGAATCTGGTGCAACTAAAAGGGCATATATCGACACTTACAAAAAATATTTAGGAGCTGACGATAACCAAACCAAGACGACCATAGTTTTGGTGCACTGGATGTTATACGAAAGGTCACATGGCGAACGAATTTCTATGAATGAGGGGAATGGTACCTCCTCTTAATCTGATGGTACCCCCATTAGGACCCATGGGAGGAGTTGTGCAAGTGTCAAAAAACTCACCATTCCATAACCCCACCCCATATCATGCTTTCCCACGAGGCCAAGTAGCATCGACAACAGAGTATTGTGAGATATGTCGAATCCATGGGCATGGGCCAAGACAGTGCCCCATCATGCAGAAATATTCATCAGTACCAAACATAATACACCGTGAGTTTTGTGCATCTACCATACATACTACCAATCAATGTATAAAGTTGGATGCACTTGCAGACAAGTTAGACCGAACAAAATTTAGGGTGAATGAAAACCCTTAGGGACCAGGAAGAGGTGGAGCTGGAGGAGACTTTAGAGGAGGGAGAAATGGGGGAAGAGGACCAAGAAGATGTTATAACTGTGATGAGAAAGGTCACTTGGATAGAGATTGTCCTCATTCAAGGCGTCCATGGTGCTCTCACTACAGAACCAACGAACACACAACTGAAGACTGCTCGGAGTTAATTGCAAAGTGGGAAGATAGAGTATGACAAAGAGGAACTAACCTTATCATTTCAGATATCAAGAGGATTTATAAGGGAAAATTTACCAACATTAATATCGTCACTCGAGGAGGAGAAAATACAAGAGTTGATGCTGATACTCTACCTCAGATCTAGAAAGATGCACCTAAAGAGGATAGGTACGACCCTCTAAAACAAAATCTATTCTTTAAAAATGTCGTAGAAATATTTAAGAATATGCCTAGCTTGGAGATGCAAGAGAAACCTCCACAACCTATTGGTTATCATAAGATGGTGCAAGTTCCTACCTCACCCACTGTGCCCAGAAGCCCTGCAGCCATGCCGAGACAACTAGAGAAACCGCAAAATGTATTTGGCCTTTGGTTTCAACTATTCTATGACATTCTGGGGAATGATCAACTAACAGAAAAGTTCTTCACTGCACTATACCTAGCTTTAGGGAATTAAGAACCCCTAGACACAAGTATAAGGGATAATCTTCCTGAGAAGAATACTTAGAGAGTGCAGCGAAGAAAAGTATGAACTGGAAAAGAATTTTGACTGGTAGCCCAATTAGATGAATTTGAAGTTAAGGATGTCATGTTGGACCTATGGTCAGATGTGAAAATTATGCCTAAAAGGACATGGGAAGCCTTAGGAAAACCGAGACTGGCATATTCCCCAATTCAGTTAAGAATGGAAAACCAATATTGTATCTTTCCCATAGGAAGACTAGAGAACGTGGAAATAGACATTGTAGGAGTAAAAACAGTGGCTGACTTTGAAGTCATTGAGATCATGGGAGACAAGGACCCCTACCCTGCACTATTTGGCATCGATTGGGCTTATGAAAATTATGTAGTAACCAACTTAAAGAAAGACAACATGACTTTTGAGGCTTAGGGAATCAAGATAGTTCAACCTTTGGATCCATATGTAGGACCCAGGTACATAGAACCAATAGACAATAATATGGAGGGAGAAGATTTATACCAATTGTACACTGTAACAACTGGGACAAGAAATGATTATATAAACCCTACTATTGATGGGTCAGTAAGTTGGAGAAGTATACAGTCACCAAACGAACATTCAGAATTTTATTTTGATAGTTGGCAACAAGGTTCACATGAAATATTCTCAAGACGATGCGCCACTATCAGAATGACCATATGGGTTGGGACCGAAGTTAGAGAACACCTAGTATACGATGGAACCTCAGATCTAGACAATTTTTTGCATAACATGGAAGAGAATGTGAGAGAATATCAAAGAGTCTCAGTACTAAATATAGCTTTCCAGAACACACCCTCCATATGGTGGGCCAATCATAAAGTCGTTCTTAGAACTTGGGACACGGTGAAGCAATATATAAAGTACAGGTTCCAGAATAAGGAGCAGTTGGAATCTGGGAGGCAGACAGATCTCCAAGGTGTGCAACTATTCAATGGAGAATCAGACTCTAGAATACACATTGAACAGTGTGTGACACAGTGGAAAGTTACAGGAATACCCTCTCACTTCTAGGTTCAGGTATTTCCCCACTCTTTAAGTCCAATCCCAAAATATTGGTTTACACATGAAGAAACCGAAAAACAAACCAGCGACTGGCAAACACTGGAAGCCCAATTTTATAAGGAATTCACATTCACAAGTAAGTACCCTAAGCTTGAATTATCCCTACAAAATATTAAAGAACTAATTTTTACAGCCAATGGTAATAAGAGATCAAACTTAGTAGTATGTCCCAAGCACAGCCAAGAACTTTAGACTAAACTCCAATTGCCCTTAACTGAGAAACCCATAGAATGCCATCACATTAGCAGATATTCAGAAAGCCTATATGACTTAGAGGAACTGAGAAACCTAGCCGTCAAAGATACAGAGAGAAGTAGAGAAATTCAAAACACCATACCTAGTCAAACCGACAATTCCTACAATCATCCATTAAAGTTGTGCAAGATCAACATAGGGACCGCAGACCAACCCAAGATAGTTATGGTAGGATATTACTAGGATGAGAAAATCAATCAGGAAATACAGAGTTTACTGCAGGAATATGAGGATTTGTTCCCAAAGACTTTTTCAGAATTAAATGGAATCAAAGGAATCATGGGAGAAATGAAGATTGAATTAAAACCAGGAGCCAAGCCTGTTAGACATAGACCATATCGTCTTAACCCAAGAGTAAAAGAAAATTTTAAAAGGAGATAGACAAGATGTTGGCAGCCATACTCATTTTTGTAGTAGAAGAAGCAGAGTGGGTTAGCCTGATAGTCATTTGAAGAAAGAAAGACACAGAGGATATTACAGTCTTTGTAGACTACAAAAGTCTCAACTCTTCCTGTGTGCACGACCCTTTACCAACACCCTTTACAGATAAGGTGCTAGAATAGGTTGCAGGGAAGGAAACATACTCATTCACAGATGGATTTTCTAGATGCCACCAAGTGAGGATCATTGAAGAGGACAAAATCAAGACCACTTTAATTACATAATGGGTATCTATTGCATACAACGTCATGCCATTTGCCTTAAAGAACATCCCTACAGTTTTCTCCAGGATTGTAATAGCATCCTTTAGAGAGTTCATTCACAAATTTATAGAAGTCTATATGGATGATTGGACAATATATAGCCTTCTCAAGGAACATGTAGCACTGCTAAGTCTAATGTTTGACAAATGCAGAGAACTGCAAATCTCATTAAATCTTAGAAAGTGTATCTTTTGTGTGCCACATGGACATTTGTTGGGCCATATAGTTTTCCGAGAAGGAGTATTGGTAGACCCAGCCAAAGTTGCGATCATTGAGAATATGCCACCACCTACGAGTGATAAACAATTGCGCTCCACACTAGGACACACAGGTTACTATCGTAGGTTCATTTGACGATATGCCAACATTACCGTATCTCTGGAAAACCTCCTGAAAAAGGATGAAACGTTCCAATGGACTCTAGAATGTGATAAACCATTTGAGATACTTAAAGAAAAACTCATTAAAACACCTATTCTAATAATCCCAATGTGGGAGAAGGAATTTCACGTTCATGTAGATGCTTCAGGAATTTCCTTAGGAGCTATCTTAATGCAACCTGGAGATGGAGCTATGGGTCACCCTATCTATTTTGAGAGTCAAAATTTATTACAAGAAGAACGCAACTACACCATGACAGAAAGGGAAGGCTTAGCAATGATCTATGATTTACATAAATTTAGACATTATTTGTTAGGGTCTCATTTCAAATTATTTACTGGTCATTCCGCATTGAAATACCTAGTTAAAAAACCTATGTTGGAAGGGAGAACTTGTATATGGATTTTGTTATTTCAAGAATTTTCCTTTCAAGTCATCATCAAGTCGGGAAGATCCAATGTCAGACCTGACCATCTATCCAGGCTAGAGTCAGGGGAAAGTGGTGGAGCAGTGGATGACCAACTCCCAGATGCATAATTGTTCAGGATTGCGGCCATACCAAAATACCTGGAGGAAATAGCAATATTTCTAAGAACAGGGGTCTGTTCAGAAACATATTTTGCAAGCTAGAGATGCCACATGGTCATTCAAGTAGTGGATTACCAACTGATCATCGAACAATTGCATAAACTAGGGCTAGACAACATCCTTAGACGATGTTTCTTGGATCATGAAATATAGGATATACTTTGGGAATGCCATAGTGGAGTTACAAGAGGCCATGTAGGAGGAAAGGCCACTGCACAGAAATTTATACAGGCAGGACTTTGGTGGGAAACAATATTTAAGGATGAAAAAGTATACACTAGATCATGTGATGTTTTTCAATGGGTGGGGAAGTCGTCACGTTAAGATGAACTACCACTACAACCAATTTGAGAGCTACAAGCATTTGAGAAATGGGTAGTTGACTTCATTAGATAAATCAACCCCATAGCCAAACATTCAAAGGCTAGGTACTGTTATCGCATAGTTTGTAGGAAAGGTTTAAGTAGCTTGAAGTCAAGGCTCAAACTGGCGTAATGGGAGCTTACCCACCCACTGTCACCTCGATGGGGAGCTCTTTCTATTTAGGGTGGCTAATCCCAAGGGAGACATCCCTAGTAATCTGGGGTGTTTGAAGGAAAATGATCAAAGGTTCAAGGCTCAAGGTTAAGGTAAGCTTTCCCTTCATAGATTACTTCCCAAAGGATAGTCAAAGGAGAGATATTTCACTGAAAGAACACATGTTTACGAGACAAGGCAAATGACACTAAAATGTGCATACAATGATTAGTACTTCAAAATATCAATGACTATCTTAAATGCATATGAGCAATAATAAATGTAATTATTGACGAAGTCAATGATTGCAAATAAATCCAAAAGGCTTATAATACTTCTTCAATAAATACAAAAAAGATACTTGCATTCAATGTGTAAAATCAAATCCTTGTATATCACAATGCAAATAAATGTGCTCATACACCAATATTGTTGCTGTATCACTATGCTACTGGGGTGACGTCAAGATTGTTCTAGGTTAGTTTATGTTGGGCAAGGAGGTAGACATTTTGCACACTAAGCCAATGAAAATATGCTACACATCAATGCCAAGTGCTAGGTGACAAGATCACAATGTTTTAAAGCTAAATAGGAGTTCTAAATAGGTGTGACGTCATCAACAATTAGGGTTAGTTTAGACGCTAGGGTTAGTAGGGTTTTCAACTTAAAAGGTTAAAAAGGTTGTTTTAAACACAAAGAGCTCAACGTTTTAGCTTAGACTAGTGCCTTGGGTTAATGGAATCAAATGGAGAAAGGCTAATGGCTTGGAAATACTTAAACCTAAGGACGGGAGGGTTATGTTTAATGGTGCTGCAATGGAAGGGCCACCAAATCAAAACCCTATGGGGAGGACGCTCATTATGGTGTAGCTAAAGCTAGGCCTCATGCTCCTCCCTCTTTCCTTAAGACTCTTTGGCAAAACGGCTAGCTATAAAACATAAATCTATGGCTGAAAAGTGTTGCTTGGGGACAAGGCTTTTCAAACCATAGAAGTCAAACCCTAGGTGTAAGATAAATTAGGCCTAGGACGTCTTCTTTCTTCAATCTATGTTTCAAACTAACTCAAGAAAAAGATGAACTAGTGTAGCAATGGCTAGGATAGATTCTTCTTGATCAAATGGCTAATCAAGATTTTATCATGGGGACATGAAGCAATGACCTAATTGTGTGCTTGCTCCCTAGGGTTTCAATGATTAAGCAAATAGTAACAATGTAACCATAAAAGTAAGATACTCTACCTACAACCATTAATAAAGAAGTTTTTCATGCAAAATATACTTACAAATCAATGAAGAGCCAAATCAAACCCTAGTTGTAACACCTTCCAATGATAAAAACACCATGCATATGCCAAAGATAATCCTTCCAATAGTAGCGCCTCACTCCAAGAGCCAAAATAACCAAGACAAGAGCTAAAAAGTATCTCTTACAAGAGAGAAAGTTATGTTATGTTCAAAATGAGGCTCAACGTCCTCAATATATATCATCCAAATGACCTTAATTTACAAAATAGGTCATTAAAAATAGCCGACAAGGATGACTTAACATTATCTCATTATTTGTCACATTAAATGCTAAAAATGCCAAAAATGAGCTAAAAAGGGAGACGTCAGGCCCCTCTGAGGGAGACGTTGGACCTTTCAAGGCATAATCATCATCCAGCAAGCAAAACATTGGCCCCTCTGGGGCTCCTGAAATTTGCCACATGTGCCAAACAAGCCCAGCACACTGCCATCTACTCCAGAAAATGTTCAGCATGTCCTGGGTCGCATCCTATCCATCAAGGCCATCATCCCATCTGCAGGGGCTGATCCCCGATAGGTCAAATCTCTTCCAAAACGTCCTGATGAGGGTGTCCTTCCTCTTCTCCATGCAAGGGATCATCATAATTATGTCCTGCCTCTGCCATCCCAGCAACCATCTGATGGGCTCTTCATCCCCATGGAGGTCCGAGCTAATCATCTCCCCATGTGCACCGATCCTCCGGTACCTGTCCGCCGGGCATGGTACTGCACATCAAAAACTACGCCCTCCATGGGCTCATCAGTCCTAGACATCATAGTAATGTAAATCACATTTCATTATTAAAGTTATCATATATATGCATGAAATCCCTGACATATCATCTAAGAGCTCAAAGATATTACACAGATCTACTATACAAAGCTAAGGAAACCAACAGAACAACCTATTGGGATAATACCCACAAGAGATGGAAAGTTTCCTCAAAAGATCATTCAAGCCATGTTTAATGAGGTGATATGGTTTTTAGGGATGTCCAGTCATAGTAAGACCAAGGGCAAGTGTTGTCTGTGGGTGCCTTTGTAGGAGGCGAGTTGT
>SNQJ01S0044916.1:0-10872 GCA_010110895.2 Picea sitchensis
ACTCTCCAAGTAGCTTCCTTAAAAAACATCTTCTAGGTCACTTTGCCCACTTTCCTTATTTTAGGTTTAACCCACTTCTAATTTCTCCATTAAATTTATTATTTAAATAATTTATTTGTATTCACTTTGAATTATAGTACACTCATCACTTTACTTTATTATTTACGTTTTAAAATCCCTTAAACCACTTTGACTACTTTGAACTTTTGGGGCTTCTAGATGACATATGAGGGTCCTCCAACTTCGTAAGGCCATAACTCACAAACCGTGAGGCATTATGTGATGTTACACATACCACTAGAAATGGAATGACATGTAATATCCATATAGAATAGTATTACCTGCAAATACATCAAAAATCATACCATTATCCATCAAACAAACTTGGGTCCATTACCCAAACCTGGGTTCTCCAACTTCTCATGGCCATAACTCTCTAACCATGAGGAGTTATGTGACGTTCCACATAACACCGGAAATGAAATTAAAATCACTATCCATCTAGGATAGTTTCACTAAAAAATTCACTGACCTTCATCTCATTATTACACAAATAAGCATGGGTTATCTAACCATACTTCTAGAATAACTCAATCCACAAAATGTCTTCCCATGAGGGATTTCACCATAAGGGGACCACTTTGGAGTTCATCCATTTGTAATTATTATCATCCATCACAAGACAATAATGAGTCATGTTTACATCAAACAAACTTGGGTCAATTACTCAAACCTTTGTGCTACCAGACTTTCTTCAAGGGTTGAAATCAATGGCAACCAACCTTAATCAACAAAAACCTCATCATGACAAGTCCGTACTTGGATACAATGAGACAGAAAATGGATCAAGATCCAAAACAAGTGAGAAAGAAACATATCCAAAAGGATGTGTAGAAACAATCAAATGGGACAGGAAGATCTACAAGGAATATTACAGGCACACTCCCCCACTGAGAATATTTAGATTTTAGAATCACCAACCGACAGATAGGCCTCAGGAAGAAGAAGAATTCATAAGAGTAACTCCTTTCAAAATATATTCAACTCCCAAGTATCAAAATATATTTTTTGGTTTATGTTATGCATGTAATAAATTTGGACATAAAGCTATGAATTACAGAGCTAACAACAGGAACATAAACAACTTTGAAAGTCATACACAAAAGGGTTATCCAAGAAGGCCTAGTGAAACAGAGAGAAGAAGTTACAACATGCTTGAATCCTTGAGAACTGAAGTGGAATGTTACAAATGTAACAACTTTGGATACATGGTCAAATATTGTAAAGTGGCAGTCCCTCCTAGAGAAATGCAATAGAATAACAACAATCATAGACATGATCCTCAAAAAAGGACATGGATAAGAAAGTAGAATCAGTATAGCAATGAATAATGCACACTCTCTCTACAAGATAATCAAAAGAAACGTGGTTGGTATGTTGACAGTGGCTATTCAAAATGCATGACAGGTGATAGATACATGTTTCTTACTTTAATAAAGGAAAGAGATGGACCAGTCTCCTTCAAAAATAATGATTCAACTAAAATCATTGGAAAAGGCACAGTCGGAATTGGGAACAAGAATACAAAGGTAGAAAATGTTCTACTAGTAGAAGATATGAAACATAATCTTCTAAGTGTGAGTCAAATGTGTGACCAAGGTCATAAAGTTACTTTTGATTCATAGAAGTGTGAGATAAGAAAAGAAGGTTCAGAAAAATTGATTGCTACAGTTGCGATAACTTCAAGCAACATATATGTGTTGAGTGAAATTGGAAATGAAAAGTGTTGTCTAGGAAAGGAAGATGAAATTTGTCTATGGAATAGAATAATGGGTCACACACATTTTGATAACCTTGTCAAATTCAGCAAAAGAGAAGAAGTCATAGAAATTCCCCAGATTACAAAACCAACCAACACTTTATGCAAGCATTGTCAACGAGCAAAGAAAAAAAATACCAAATTCAAATCAAATGAATATTCAACGACAAGACCAATGGAAATTGTGCATATTGATCTAGTTGGACCAACTACAACAAAGGGTTTAAAAGGTGAGAAATATTTTATGTTATTAGTTGATGATTATACAAGAATGATTGTAGTTTTCTTTCTCAAGAATAAGTCAGAATCTTTTGAAAACTTCAAGATCTACAAGGAAATGGTTGAAAATGAAATGGATTCAAAAATCAAATGCTTGAGATCTGATAATGGAGAAGAGTTCACTTCAAAATAATTTATGGACTACTGCAACAATCATGGAATAAAAAGACAATTCTTTGTTGCTTGGACACCTCAACAGAATGGAGTTGTTGAAAGAAAGAACATGACAGTACAGGAAATGGCTCGAAAAATGCTAATGGATTCCAAATTGATAGATATTTTTTGGACACAGGAAGTGCATACAATAGTTCACATTCAGAATAGAGTAATGCTCAGAAACAACACTGACAAAACTCCCTACGAGCTATGGAAAGAAAGAGCAACAAATCTGAAGCACTTCAAATTTTTTGGGAGAAAATGCTACATCAAAAGAAAAGATGGTAGAATGGGAAAGTTTGACTCTCATGTGGATGAAGGAGTACTTGTTGTTTACTCAAGTACAAGGAAAGAATACAAGTGTTACAATCTGAGATTGAACAAATTTGTGGAAAGAATCAACGTAAAAATTGATGAAACATGTAGACAAGAATTAAAGGAAGAAGAAAATGAATCAATGGAACAACTTTACGAAGAAGAGGAAGAAGATGAAAATGAAGTAGAAGGGGAAGATGAAGAAGATCCAACAGAAGAAAAAGAGCAAGTTTAGCAAGTGCCTCCAAACACACCTAGCAGACGAGTATAGAAGAATCATCCTTCAGATCAGATTATCAAAAACAAAGATGTAGGAGTTGAGACTAGAATAAGAATCCATTCACTAGAACAAATGCACCTAGCACTCTCATCTATGATTGAACCAACATGTTTTGAAGAGGCCAACAAGGATGAATTTTGGAATAACTCCATGGATGAAGAATTGGATCAAATAGAGAAAACTGATACTTGGGAATTGGTTCCAATACCAAAGGATAACAATGTGATCAACACAAAGTGGGTATACAAGAATAAATTGAATGAATATGGACAGGTTACAAGGAACAAATCTAGATTGGTATGTAAAGGATATGCATAGGTTGAAGGAATCGACTTTGAAGAGAAATTTTCCCCAGTTTCCAGAATGGAAGCAATCCGATTACTTTTAGCTTATGCATGCTCCAAAAATATTAAAGTGTATCAGATGGACACAAAATCATCTTTTCTTAATGCGGAACTTGAAGAAGAAGTCTACATTGAACAACTAGAAGGATTTCAGTTGTCAGAGAACATAGATTATGTGTGTAAATTAAAGAAGGCCTTGTATGGTCTAAAACAGGTTCCTAGAGCATGGTACTCTAGACTGGATAAATATTTACAACAGGTAGGGTTCAGAAAAGGAAGTGCAGACAACAACCTCTACATCAAGGTAAGTCAAGATAGTATTTTATTAATTGAAGTTTATGTTGATGATATTATTTTTGGTAGTGATGATGGAAGGTTAAGCCAGAAATTTGCAAAGGATATGCAGAAGGAATTTGAAATTTCATTACTTGGAGAACTATCCTTCTTTCTAGGAATTCAAATACGTCAAAGCCACCAAGGAATTTTTATTTTTCAAAACAAGTATATCAGAGAAATGCTAAAGAGGTTTGGAATGGAAGATTGCAAACCAATTATCACTCCCATGCAAATGAGTTGAATGTTAAGAAAAGATGATGATTCAATGTCCATAGGTCAGAGGCAATATAGGTCAATGATTGGTAGCCTACTATATATGACAACATCTAGACTAAATGTAATGCACGTAGTTGGATAGGTGGCATGATTTCAAGAAGCACCAAATGAATCACATGTATTGACATAGAAGAGGATTTTCAGATATCTCAAAGGAACAAAAGAGTTTGGATTATGGTATCCAAAAGGAAATGATCTATCACTTATTGCCTACACAGATGCAGATTGGGCAGGTTGTATTGATGACCGATGAAGCACCATTGGAGAAACCTTCTACTTAGGTGAGTGTTTAGTATCATGGCTAAGAAAGAAACAATCATCAATATATTTATCTACAACCGAGGCAGAGTATATTGCAGTAGCATCATGTTGTACACAGGTTCTTTGGATGAAACAAACTCTGACAGATATACATGTTGAGTATGATGAGCCCATTCCAATCTATTGTGACAATACAAGCACCATCATTATCTCAAAGAACCTGGTGATGCACTCCAAGACAAAGCGCATTCCATTCAAGTATCACTTTCTACGGGAATAGGTTGCAGGAAAGAACATCAGAGTTGACCATGTGGGCACAAAATAACAAGTGGCAGACATCTTTACAAAACCACTTCCACGGGAAGCCTTTGAGTATCTTCACCAAAGACTCAGAGTTATTTATACTCCAAAATGAATTCTTTTGAATGCTTATCTTATATGTCTTGGATGTAAATGAGGAAACACCATAAAGAGGAAAGTTTAGTTAGGGGTAGCAACCCCGGATGGAAAGATACCTTTGTCATTGATGACAAAGGAGGGGATATTTATCAGATGCAGAGGACATAGGCATAGTTCCAGGGGGAGATTTGGTCATAGAGATGCAGAAGATAGAGGCATGGTTCCAGGGGGAGCATGAGTGATATGATTTAAACATCAGAGTGTTTCCATCAATTCCAAAGGGGGATATTGTTGATTAAGGTTGGTTTTCATTGATGTCAACCCTTGAAGAAATCCCGGTAGCACAAAGGTTTGGGTAATGGACCCAAGTTTGTTTGATGTAAAGATGAATCATTATTGTCTTGTCATGATTTATAAGAAGTACAAATGGATGAATTCCAAAGTGGTCCCCTTATGGTAAAATCTCTCATGGGAAGACACTTTGCGGATTTAGTTATCCTAGAAGTATGGTTAGAGAACCCATGCTTAATTGTAGAATAATGAGATCAAGGTCAATGAATTTGTCAATGAAACTATCCTAGATGGATATTTCTTGTCAATCCATTTCCGATGGTATGTGGAACGGCACATAACTCCTCACGGTTAGAGAGTTATGTTCATATGAAGTTGATGAACCCTCATGAGTCATATAGAAGCCCCCAAAAGTCAAGTGTTTGCAAAATAAATTATTTAAATAATAAAGTAAATGGAGAACTCCCTAAAATAAGGAAAGTGTGATGCTACATGAAATTATAAATAAGAGGCAAGGCTCTCTCATTTAATCACACTTGAATATCATGGAATATCTATTTTTGTGAAAGGTTATTTGGGCAGGTATTATTGATAGAAAAATTGCAGTAGAAAAAGTGCGGCAGGAAAAGTGCGGCAAGAAAAATATGGCAAGAAAAGTGCGGAAGAAAAAGTGCAGTAGGAAAACCGCTGCAGAAAAAGTGCGATAGAAAAATCACCGAAGAAAAATACCGACAGAAAAAGTGCCGCAGATAAATTGTGGCAGAAAAAGTGCGACAGAAAAATCGCGGCAGAAAAATCGTGTGACAAAAATCACGGCAGAAAAAGTGCGGCAAAAAAAGTGCGACATAAAAATCACGGCAGAAAAATTGTGACAACGACATGGTAGGGGTCTATTTATGAGATATATGACACATCTTGTTTAAGGTGTGTTTTGTGAGCTAGGTTTTAGCTCTTGAGATGTTATTGGATGTTCAGTATTGCTGCATATATCATATTTTTTGAGGGATACAGTTGGTATTTTATTGTTGGTATTTGGAATATGGGTATTGGTCTTTTGGTTTTGATGTGCTTCTGAAGTTGTTGGTTTATCTTGAGGCTACGTAACAGTGAGGTTGTGGCACATGGTTTGATGTAAGGGTTTATGGTATTTGGTTTATGGATAGAGTGATGAATTGTTAGATAATTTTTTATGGTTATATTGGTGTATGTCTTTGATATATGGTTGAGGTACATGTTGGGTACATGGTTGAGACAAGTAGTTGATGGGTTGGCACATACATGAGGTGTATGGTTGATGATGTTGGTATATCTTGATGAGTCAAGGTTGATGCATGGTACATGTTGGTTTAGGTTATTGGTATAGGTTGTTTGGTGCAGGTTGATTGGTACAGGTTGTTACAGGTTGATAGTGGCAGTGGTTGATTCAGTGACAGTGATAGGTTGTTGACATTTGGCATTTATATTTCAGGGAGATTGGACGGGGCAAGGATAGGTGTTTGTAGCCACCTTCCAGTTGTATCCGGAGAACTTAGGGGGTTGTAGCCTCCTTATGGTTGTAAGAGAATTGGGAAGTCAGAGCTTCCCCTAGGTTGTAGCCTCCTTCTGGTTGTAAGAGAATTGGGAAGTTGGAGCTTCCCCTAGGTTGTAGCCTGAGAAACTAGGGGGTTGGAGCCTCCTTCCAATTGCATCTGGAAAACAAATGAAGTTGGTGCTTCCAATGAATGTAATTCTTCAATACATATAAGAAAAATAATTCTGTGGTTTTCTCCCATTTTGGGTTTCCACGTAAAAGCATTATTGTATTGTGTATGTGTGTGATTGGTCATTTGTTCATTGGTTATTTACTCTGTAACTATTGGATGATAATGATACATTGATATAACACTTCAATTTTTAGAGAAAAAGGTTTATATTGTTCTATTAATGATTCACTCCCCCTCTTAGTAACCCAACACCACTAGCCTTTGTTCATGTTTTATTTATGTAACGTGCCCTTCAAGACGCACTACGTACTCCAAGGGTGCTACTCGCCTTTGATTAATTTTGGTAGTTGTCCAAGCATTCGAGTCAAAACTCCATCAGGCGACCTTGTGGGAGACTAAGGGAATCTAAGGAATAAGGACCCTGCCTTATTGCAATCCCATTAGAATATTCAAGAGAGACTTTATCAGTTTGACCTCATGACATCATGGATCTATCGAACTAGGTAATAGTTAACCTACAATTCAAGCCACAATGGGAGTGATACTAGGATGTGGCAGGGTTGCTTCCACACCTCCCTCAATATCTGTAGTTGTCGTGCATGGCCCCCCTTAATTCTAATGTGGGTCTGATTAGAAATCATCATCATCCTGCATCCATCAATGAAACATGTCAACAATCCATAAACAACATCATAATATAAACGATCATAGGTCACATATGAATAAACAGAAATACCCAAACCATATACAGTCCACTCCCTGACTCGATCTAGAGTCCAAGGAGGTCCATCGATGTCATTAGAATCCTTAATCTGTCAAGATTCCTGCACACTCAGGAGAAACTAATCAATAACATTTCTCTATACATAAATAACAAAACACAAGAACATAATCCACAATCTCATCTTCAGAGTCCATAAGTGAAGCAAACAATCATATAATGAACCAGATCACTTGCATGCAAGTGTCCTCAAAACATAAGTCACATTAGGTGCATGCAAGAGAAGAATGTTACATACACCCCCTCTTGTTTTAAACATCATCCCGAAGTTTCACAGTATACAAGTGCATAAATAAAGTATCTAACAATATCTAAATGTCTAGCTATCAAAAAAAAATGGAAATTGTTGACGCATATCATATGCGTCCTCCCAGGTAGCCGAGTGTAGACTATAATTGTCCCACTGAACCTTGACCTGATCGGTTGTTTGACGTCGTATCTGTTGAATGCGATGGTCGATAATGTGGATTGGCTCCATCGTGAGAGCACCCTTGTTCAATACCTACAAGGAACTCATGTCAATCACATGTGTAGGATCACTAACATAGTGTCTAAAAATAGATGCATGAAAAAAATTGTGCATACACCTCAAAGAATCAGGCAAGCCTAGTTGATAGGCCACGGACCCCTTCCTTTCCACATCCTCAAAATGTCCTATGAACCTAGGAGAGAGTTTATGCCCCTTTACAAACTTGATTGAACTCTTGTGTGGTTTCACCCGAAAGAAGACTCGATTGCCTACTTCATAAATACGGTCAACACGATTCCCATCGACATAACTCTTCTGTCGATCCTACACTTCCTTGATCCTTTTTCTTATCCTTTTCATTTGATCTTCCATTTCTTGGATCACTTCTGGTCATACCAGAACCCTATCCTCAAGCCAATCCCAACTCAAAGGCGTCCGGCATGGTCTCCTGTAAAGAAACTCAAACATCGCCATCTCAATGGTGCTTTGATAGTTGTTTTTGTATGCAAACTCTACCAATGGAAAGAAATCCTCCCAATGCTTATGTTTTTCCATCACATACATATGCAACATATCCTCCAAGATTTGGTTCATTATTTCTCTTTGTCCGTGTTTCGTTGGGTGATATGTGGTACTAAAGTTAAATTGGCTCACCAAGGCCTCTTGGAAACTAGTCCAAAATCATCTTGTAAACACCGATCCTCAATCAAATATGATCCTCTTAGGCACACCATCCAGTCTCACTATCTCACTGATAAAAATTCTAGCTATGTCTAGCGCCTGATATGTCGTACGCACAAGGATAAAATGTGAACTCTTCATCAGACTGTCAACTACCATGAAAATTGAGTCATGCCTCCTTGTTATAATTGACAATCCAACAATGAAGTCCATAGAAATGACCTCCCATTTCAATTCTATAATAGTGTGTGGTTGTAGTAATCTTGTCGGATGTCTATGTTCAACCTTCCCTTGCTAACATTCTAGACATCTCATCACTTAGTTGACTATGTCTACCTTCATTCATTTCCAGAAGAATAAGGGTTTAAGGTCTTCCCTCATCTTTGTGACTCCTAGATGAGCCATGTACACAGCTCTATGATCTTCGTTTAAGATAAAAATTCTCAATTCGTCGTTGGGAGGTACGTAAATCTAGTTATTATATCTCATTAATCTGTCATTGTCCACATAAATCCCTCAAATTTTGGTACCAACAAGGTGTCTTGTCCGATAAATTCCTTAACCTCTTTATACCAGTCATCGTCACACTATATAGTTAGAATATTTTCATGTAGATTCATATGAAGAGGTATTACTGAAAATATGTGTGGTCTTCGACTCAACGCATCTGCCACTCTGTTCACTATTCCTTTTATGTAGGTAATCTTAAAGTTATACTTGCTAAGAAGTTCTGACCAATGCCTTTGCCGCATGTTCAAGTCATTTTTCGTAAAAACGTGTTGCAAACCACAATGGTTCATTTTTAGTTCGAATTTTCATCCGATTAGGTAGTGTCTCTATACTCTCAAGGAATACAGAATGGATAATAACTCCAAATCGTGTGTCACGTAGTTATCCTTATGCTTTCTTAACTTTCTTGAGATGTAAGCGATCACTCGACTGTCTTGCATCAATACTCCACCTAAGCCTTCCTTGGATGCGTCTGTGCATACCAAGAAGTCCTTGTCCATGTCAGGGACTTTTAGTATCGACGTTGTCGTCAGCCACACCCTTTTCATTTAATAGAAGGATCACATAGATATTACATCCCTTGCGCATGCTCGTCCATAGCTATAGGGAGGAGATGAACCTTAGGGAAAATCCCTGGTTTCTTCTTATAATCACTCGTCTCTGTCCATCATCATCGATCAAACTCAACCGTTTCGTCTTACAGTTGAGTATCGCCTCATGCGATTCCAACTAGTCCATACCGATTACAACGTCATAAGATCCTAAGATCGTGACGTACAGGTTGGCCTTCATGATGAAATATCCCAAGTTAAGGCTACAGTCTGTAACCTTTCCTCCAACCTTTTACTTGGCCCCCGAAGCCATTTCCACATAGCTAAACGCGTCTTTTTTGAATTCCTTTACTTTAATTGTTTTTAGCGCTGAACTATAAATAAAACTCTCTATAGCAATTTTCTCTACAAAAATACTAAGGGTCTAGTCAGCAATGGTACATGACATCTCAAGCATAGTATAATTGTGCTCAACTTGGCAATTATTCACCGCTCCATGAATCAGGCATCCCTTGCCCAAATCTCCCACAATAGTGTGTCTAGATGATCCAGTTGCTCTAGCCCTCTCAACTGGGAAGTCACGTTGGTAATGTGGCTCTCCACATGTCCAGCACCCAGTCTTCAGTTCAATACTCCTAGTCCCTAAATTATAAGTTAATGACCCACTAGCCTGTAACCCTGGTCTATTCTGTTGAACGGGCCTGAACTATTGTTGTTGCGGTCGACGTTGTTGCTGGTGTTGTGGTCCTATGTAGGGATTCCGCTACTGAGGCATCGATCATTGTGGTGTCGTGAACGTGGATCCTCTTGGTGTGCCTCGATACCCTGATGAATGTCTAGCTAGTGTTTAATGTTGTTTCACACCATATGTTTCATGTCCCATCGGTCTCGCAGGAGTCCTGATCTGACCCTTGTTGATGAGCTCTTCCTTATATACGAGGGCCTTCTGGACAACATTGTGCAACGTTTGAGGCATTAAAATTCTCACCTTCACACGAATGTTGACATTAAGGTCGAACATGAACTTGTTGAACTTAAGCTTCTCGGTGTTCAGAAACGAAGCATACTGAAGAAGATCCATGAAACAGGCCTCATACTTGGGCACCATATGACTTCCCTATAGTAAGGCGTTGAACTCATTGAGCTGACGCTCAATGAATTCCTCCGACATATACCTCTCCCGAAACCACTCCTTGAATAGTTCCCATGAAACCTCTTCAACAACCATGTTCAGTTGTGGCAGGTGTAGAAATTTTGATACAAATTAATGTATTCCTACGATTCTCCTGATCTAACAATTTCCGCCACTTGTTAAATACAGAATCGCTTCTACTATTATTATTGCGGAAGCAATTAAACCACGATCACAACCACAATGCACAAAGTGAAATATCAATAACACACAACACAGAAGTTTTACC
>SNQJ01S0044916.1:17077-31945 GCA_010110895.2 Picea sitchensis
TAGACATTGTTTATGTCTTTCTTTACATTCTGTTTAGTAAGAATAGGAACAGTTCCTTTTCCTTGAACTTTCACTAAGTAATCATTTCCAAGTGTAATATCAGATGATATTGAAGAATCAATGCATGAAAGTAAATCTTTGTTACCTGTCATGTGATTGCTGCATCCACTGTCCAACAACCAGAGATCTTTAGGTTGTTCTTCAGTTTTGTGGCATGAGAGAAACATACCTCCTGAGGTTTCTCCCGTGTGATTTGACACATGTGCTCTGCCTGAGAGTTGATCTTCTTGCTTCTTACCGCATTCAGATTCATAGTGTCCATACTTCTTGCAGTAATAGCATTGTATGCTTGATTTCTCACTTGATTTTCTCCCTCTGCCTCTTTGAGGCTGAAAAATCTGATTCTGATTTTGTTGTATGTGTGCTTGGAAGTGTTGATTCGGTTGTTGTTGTCTGTGTCCTCCACTGGAATGAGGAATTCTATGACTGATCTCTCTTCCTTGGTGATCTCTTCCTTTCCCTCTGCCTCTCCCTCTGCTAAAGGATAATTGCATTTTGAAAGCATTGGTGATTGACTCATCTGTGAGATGTAGTCTAGTCTCATGTGTCACTAGAGAACCAATTAGTTCATCTATTGAAAAACATGACAGATCCTTGGATTCAAGGATTGTTGTTACAACCATTTCAAATTTCTTTGATAAACTTCTGAGGATTTTCTCAACAATTCGTTGATCAGTGATGGTTTCACCAGTCAGTCTGATCTGGTTTACGATGCCCATGACTCTGGTCATGAACTGATCCACATTTTCGGACTCTGTCATCCTTAGAGTCTCGAATTGCATCCTCAAGGTCTGCAGTTTAATTGTTTTGACCCTGTCATTTCCTTGGTAGAAAGATTTAAGGATGTCCCACGCCTATTTTGAAGTACTAGCGCCTGTGATTTTTGAGAAAATCGAGTCATCCACAGAATTTTGAATCCAAAATTTATCTTTATTTTCTCTGTTTCTCTGCGTTGCTTGAGCAATTTTCTGTTGATTAGTCATGGAAGACAGGTCTGCTGGATCTGGTTCCACATATCCATGATCCACTAGATCCCAACACTCTTGTGCTTGCAAGAAGGATCTCATCCGAAGAGACCAAAACTCATAGTTCTTTCCAAGAAGAATCAGACCCTAAGTTGGTCCTAAATTGATAGACGACGCCATCTTTTAAAGAATTCATCAAAACAGAAAAAAAATTCTTACTTACCTGTCTCCTGCGTGTAATTTGCAGTGGCTTCAGAACTCTACGATTCGAGATTTCGCAAGTTTCGACTTCGCGAGTTTTGGTTTCATGATTATGTCTTTGGGACTTCGTTATACGAGTCCTCCGATCTCTTGTCACTCCAACCTCCGATCGCCGAAACGACGAAGAGGGATTAATGGCCTTAGATTGGCCCTTTGTCTCCGAACAATGTGACCACACGCCTAAAGGTTAAAGCGTTGTTGGCTTTTCGCGAATCGGAGAATAGAAATGCCTTTGTCGGTTCCCTATCCCACTTATTCAAACGCCTTTTTGGAATTTCGCATTTCAGGACTTCGGCAGTTTTGCTGCGATGATCCTAGGTCCTTCGGACTCCTAGTATGCGAAATGCCAAAATTTCACCTTTGGACAATTTCAATGGTCCATATATTTCTGTGATCTGAGGGTCCAGATCCTATCAGGTATTTCGTGAATCGATATTCCGCGACTCGTGATTCCTTGTCATGTTGCGCCTCCAAAATGCGAAGTCCGAATTGTCGATTTTGTCGAAATCGTTTTTTCAGAAAATTTCCCGAGATCCTGGATTGATGCCATGCATCCCCGAAAGATGGACGGTCCTCGTTATTTCATGATTTCTTGACTTGCGAATCCAAATCCTCTGTCAACTTGAAACCCCATTAGCCGAGATGTCGACGGTTTCCTCGATCTTCGCCACGTGTCCAAACAAATGGACGGTTGTGATCTTTTTTGGATTTCGAGACTTTCACCGTGGAGTGTCATGACCTTTCTTCAACAAGACCTCTGATATCCCGAACTTCGAAATGCCGAAATGGTGGCACCTGGATCTGCTGCCACTTGTCCTCTGACATGGATGGCTCACAATCCTATTAGGATTTCGCAATTTGTGATGTCGATATTTCGCGTATCGGGGTTTTGGAGAGCATTCTTAGTCGCTCGTCCAACTCTCGATCCCCAATTTTGCAATTGGATCAGATCGAAGGCTCACGATCTATCTCAATCCAATGGTCCAGAATAACTCGTGATTTCACGATTCGTGAATTCTCACAACAATCTTCTAACCTTTACACCTTGCGAGTCAGCGAAATGTCGAGATCTCGCCACGTGTCTCTTGATGGATGGTCCATGTGATTTCGGGATTTCGCAACTTCAAAAGTCGAAATTTCACCTGTGCGCTCCAGAGGACTAAACCTCATGCACTTTCTTGCTGATCCAATGGTTGTCAGTCCTCTGCGCATGATCTAATGACTGTAATTCTTTTGCCTTTTCCACGCTCTCTTCGTCCCTTCTAAACTGGATTTCCGCCTTAGATATTTTCGGAGGACGGATCTTACTGTTGCACCGACTATTCTTTGCTCCTCTGACGTGATCTTTGCTGTGTTTGAAGGAATTTTCTCCTGCGGAAGAAAAATTCATGATTCTTTCAAAGATTTGAAAGAATTTCACGAGTTCTTTGAAGCTTAGCGTTGTCTGTTGCAATCTTTGACGAATTTGAGAGAATTCCCGTAAATCTTCAAATGTTCCTGCGTCCTGCAACTCTTCTTCGTGAATATTTTACGAATTTGAAAATTCTGCAAGAATCTTTACTGTTTTTGCATCTGTAGTCTTCGCTTCCTCAAGCTTTTGAGTGTATAGCACTCTGCTTCCTCATGTGAGCTTCCCGCGGGGATCTTTTCAGAGTATGAACAGAAAACTCTCCAATCCTTGTGAAAAAGATTGTGTCTCGTGCTCTCAAGATCCATGTAAGCTCTGCGCTATTTGAGGATCGTGTTTCTCTCCAGCCTGTGTGAAGAGGCTTACTGCTAAAGCTCTGATACCATGATAAATTGTGAAGCAAGAAATGTAGAGAGAAATAATAGAACAGAAAACAGTATATTAGAATGTAAGAAGAAGAGTACAAAATGAGTACATGAAGAAGATCATGAAGAAGTAAGTACTATGCAAAGGGAAATAGCTGAGCTAAATAGGCTCAAGCAAATCAAGAATAAAAAGTACAACTGGCCAGGACAACTGGCAGTGTACAGTCAGCCTGTTGAGGTTACATTATATTTAACAAAAATTACGCAGAGTTACCAGTAAAAACGTGGTGCAAAAGCATCAATTTTGAATGCAAGTCGTTGGGAGAAATCCAGGAGGCATAAAGAACAAAATTGTGGATCTAGAGAGGGTGTTATCACTACACAAGGTAAGGAAGTTGCTGGGAAACTTTTAATATCGAGAAGCTAGGTAATAACACCAACCATCGCAGAGCATTCATCATGTGAATGATGTAGAATACATGGGGAACGCAGGCCCCAAAATTGTGGTGCTGAGAAAAATAAAAGCGATAAATAAGTTGAGCATCTCGTTGCTCATCATGCTAAGCAATGGGAGGAGGTGTAGAGCCCCGGGTTGAAGGGATTGTTGTATAAGTAGGGAATGATGGGAAATTTCTGAATAGGAGATGATCTCACAAAAAGGTCCAACAAAAACATAGAGAGATATAATGAAACCAGAGTTAAAACTTAGAAGAAGGTGCATTCGCCCATGAAGGTGTTATCCTTGCATTTTGTTCCCAATAGTGGATTAAGGTAAAATTCCCCAAATCACATCAAGAAAAATTCATTCATTTTGAGTTAATCAATAATTCAAAGGTGTTCCTCCCAAATCGCCCAGCCAGGAAGGAGGACATTCATTTAAATTAAGGATTCATTTAAACACCTCCGCCTTAATAATTCCATATTCCAATCTTTTTAAGGGTTGGAAATTATGTCATTACCCGACTGAAGATGGCTCAGAAAAAATAAAAGAATCTCTAATTTAAACATTGTTTTTTTTATTTGCCTCTGAGTACCAGATCAATTTCGAAAACCATATAAAGAGATGTTCGACCACACAGAAAAAAGGGCATAGGTTTCATAAATGGAAGTAATTCTCAAAGAAAAGTCTTGAAGCGCACAGAAAAATATTGCATGAAAATTTAGGCATACTAGCCTTCTTCATTTCATATCAACTACCAAGTAAATTCACCCACTACAGTTCCAGAATCCATTACGATTTTCATCAAAATCTAAACCCATATACAAAATTTAAACAATTACAAATGCACATTTAACATGAGTATCGTAACCGAAGGAAAATAATATGAAGTTGTTGTTCCGCTCTTGCGCTTCGTCGAACTCCCTTCTTGCTAATCGTTGAGACCTTGCCGATACCTCCCAACCAATGCTAGGGGTACTCTTCTTCCCCCCGATCCCCCTGAGACGCAAAGGGGCCACACACACAACTAGAGAAAAACTAGCTCCCATCTTGCCTCACAAGGTCGAGCTACCACTCTCTATTCGAGCTAGGTATCTCAACTCCCACAAAAAAATTCAGTCAAGAAAAATATGACAGCATAACCTTACACATACTAGTAATGATCATTTCCTCTTCTCCCCCATTACCTTTATAGATTTATTCTTATTGACTCTTTCCAATTGCACGTTAAATTCATTTTATTAAAAATTAATTAGGAAAAACTCTCCCCCGTACACTTGTCACCTGATCTCTTAGTTGCACCAGAAATTCATTTAATTAATTAAATTAATTTTCCAATTTCCCTCACCCACTTAAAAAAATTCCTAAAAACGCTCCTTTTTGTCCCTTTATTCCCTCAATTTCCTTTATACCCTCAATACCCAGTATCGGCTGGGGTGCATGGTGGACCCTTAGGGGGTAGCAACGCCCTGGCCTCATATCTATCCAAATGGATAATCAATGCCTCTGATATCCTCTAAAATGACCTCATCAACCCAACCACATCCCCCACAACTATATGTTCCTGTCCGACGACTTGTTCTTCTCCTTGGGGGTTATACCTCTCTGGCGTGGATGCTACTAGAGGCGTCATGCCTCCTCCCTTAGCACCACATCGTCTGCCTCTGCGACGTCCTCTAACCATGATTACCTGCACAAATTTAATTCAATTTAATTAGTGATAAATTATAATCAAGTGTTTTCATAGTGGAAGACGTAATGATCTAAAGTCGCGAGGTTGAATGTGCTCTAATACCATATGTAATGGTCCCGTTGTTATGACAACAAAGCGACGTACAACATGTAATTTTTTTTTTCATTAGGAATTTATATATCACAATTAAAAGTAACCTCATCAATACATCATCCCAAATATTAACAAACAACATTAACGCATTAACAATCAATCATGATGCAAGTCGACACATCATCCCCATGATTAACGATACACATATTGACTTAATAAGAAAAATAAATAGCAACCCATAATCAATGCAGTTATACAATTAATAATGATGCATAAACAATACAAATCAAATCGCTTAATTCATCTCATAAGGATAATCATCAGACAACATCAAGATAACATGAAATAACATAACGCTACCTAAGGATCACAAGTGCAAGCGTAATAACGACATAAGATACCCGCCCAACCTACCTTGCAAGGTTAGAATCTCCAGGACACATAAGCAATGCTCAAGACCATATTCCAATCGATCTTAACCATTTAAGGTCTCAAGGTTGGCAACTATTCTGAGGAACAAGGAGGTGTCTACGTCTCACTAACACAATCAACCAAGAAACTAGATAAAACAACAGAGTCTACGATCATCGATCACATCAATCATCAATCCTAAACATTAATAAATCAAGGCGCAAGGGTAATCATTCACATAACACATAATAGACCATATTAAATCAAAGGCGCAAGCATTTATCAGTTATTCGAGGCGCAAGGCCTAGTCACAAAACCCAGCCATCCATCATAATAATTTTCATTACGCACTAGAAGACTAATGTATAAGACCCTCATTTATTACATAAATCCAATTACGCAAGAAAACTAAAATCTATAACTATCATTTATGACATACAATCCATTTTTGCGAGAAGTCTAAATCTAACATCATACATTACATTAAAATTCAATGTGTGCAAGGTTTCGATTCCATTAATGCATTATTTGCACATCAACGATTCAAGACGCAAGATAAGTCGGTTTTATTTTGCAAGGCGCTAGAGAATAAGATAAATGAATGTGCCATACTTCAATAATAATTAATGACACAATATTAACCAAAATCAATCCAATCATACAACATCCATATTCAAGGCACAATAGAAACTAGATATTAATCCATCATATCCTAATAAATTTAAAGGTGCAAATAATAATTGTTGAATCAACATACATTACAACGAAATTTATTTCGCACAAGGTTTTAATCTAAAAATTTCAAGGCGCGAATGCATAAAGACAAGAATCACATGCCAACCTTATTCAAGGCGTGTGAGATCTAAACACTAATCAATTTATTTAATCAACCTCACCAACCTTGGTAGGTTACATCGTGATCTCAAAGGTGATTGATACAATTTAATATGTAAAGTACACTGTGCACTCACTCAAATGTACATCAATTTTAATGACAATGATAATTAACAACACTTAATTAAGTCCTTTTAGAATAACCTTATATCATCGATACATGCCAATGGAACCAACTATTATTCAATATTAGTAAACAAAAAAGCCACTATGACCACATCCTCATTTGATCCAACTTAACACCATGAAATTATAAAACAAAATAAACCCCGACACTAACCATTATGACATCATTAAGCAACTTGGTTACTCATGTAACTAACAAATCCATACAGATCACGTCCCCTCAATTTAAATTAATTAAGTAATTTAATTTCCGATCGATAACTAGAGCAAGGGCCTGTATTATGGATTAAATTAATTTTTTCCAACTAACAACCTGCAACCTGAAGCAAGGAATATTCCATATCTTGAGGGGAAGGGCACAATGAGCATGCCCGAATCCTGTTAGTGGTGAAAGCAGAGGATAAGGGCAAGTTTAGGTGGCTAAGGGTGTGTCCCTCCCCAATTCGCTGCGAGTCTAACAGGGAAAATAAACTGGCCTACGGTTTTAATGGTAGGGGTGGTATTCCTCCCTAATTTCGTAGCTAAAGGACAAGAGTCTGGGAAGGAGAATCTATATGGATGAGTGAAAAACAAATAAAGGGGCAATGCCTTGATGATTAAAGATGCGACATGAAGAAAGGAAAAAACTGTTGGGCTAAAATCAGGATGAATCACTGAGAGAAAACAAGTAAACGCCAAGATTTCTCCTTGTAAAAACACAGAGATAAAATCACTTTTGCTGGGAAAATTTAAGAACTAAAAGCTTGTGTAAATACATAGAGATCTATCCCTGGTATAATGCAGAGTAAGTCACCTTTTTTTTAGAGATCAACAAGGAAAACGTGGGGAGAAAAATTACGCAGAGTTACTGGTAAAAACGTGGTGCAAACACATCAATTTCGAAAGCAAATTGTTGGGCGAAATCCAGGAGGCGCAGAGAAGAAAAACATGGAGCTAGATAGGGTGTTATCGCCGCACAAGGTAAGGAAGTTGCTGGACAACTTTGAATATCGAGAAGATGGATAATAACACCAACAATCGAAGAGCATTCATAATGCGAATGTTGTAGAAGACAAAGGGAACGCAAGCCCAAAAATCATGGTGCTAAGAAAAATAAAAGCAATAAATACGTTGAGCATCTCGCTGCTCATAATGCTAGGAAATGGGGGGCAATGTAAAGCTCTAGGCTAAAGGGATTGTTGTATAATCAGGGAACGATGGGAAATTTCTGAATAGGAGATGATCTCACAAAAAGGTCCATAAAAAAAATAGAGAGATATAATGAAACCAGATTTAAAACTCAGAGGAAGGTACATTTGCCCAGGAAGGTGTTATCCTTGTGTTTTGTTCACAATAGTGGATTAAGGTAAAATTCCCCAAATGGCATCAATACAAATTCATTGAGTTTTAGTTAATAATTCAAAGGTCTTCCTCCCAATTCGCCCAACCAGGAAGGAGAGCATTTGTTTGAAATAAGGATTCATTTAAACACCTCTGCCTTAAGAATTCTAGATTCTAATCTGTCTAAGGGTTGACAGTGATGTCATTACCCAACTGAAGATGGCTCAGAAACAATAAAACAAACTCTAACTAAAGAATATTTTTTTTATTTGTCGCTAACTACCAGATCAATTTTGAAAACCATATAAAGCAATGTTCGACCACATAGAAAAAGGGTGGAGGTTTCATAAATGGAAGTAATTCTGAAAGAAAATTCTTCAAGCGCACAAGAAAAATATTGCATGCAAATTTAGGAACACTAGCCTTCTTCATTTCAGATCAAATACCAAGTAAATTCACCCACTACAGTTCTATAATCTATTATGATTTTCATCAAAATCTAAACCCATATACATAATTTAAACAATTACAAATTCACATTTAACATGAGTACCGTAACCGAAGGCGAAGAATCTGAAGTTGATGTTTCACGCTTGTGCTCTGTCCATATCCCTGCTTGCTAATCGTTGAGACCTCACCGGTACCTCCCAACCAACACTAGGGGTACTCTTCTTCCCCCTGAGCCCCCCAAGCCGCAAAGGGGATACACACACAAGCAAATAAAAGCTATCTACCAAATCACCTCGCAAGGTCGAGCTACCATTCTCTATTCGAGCTGGGTATCCCAACTCCCACAATAAAAATCAATCAAGAAAAATAGCGCAGCATAACCTTACGCACACCAATCGTGATCCTTTCCTCTTTTCCCCCATTACCTTTATAGAGTTATTCTTAGTGACACTTTCCAATTGCACGTTAAATTCATTTTATTAAAAATTAATTAGGAAAATCTCTCTCTCGTACACTTGTCACTCGATCCCTTAGTTGCACCATAAATTCATTTAATTAATTAAATTAATTTTCCAATTTCCCTCACCCACCTAAAATTGTTCCTAAAAATGCTCCTTGTTGTCCCTTTATTCTCTCAATTTCCTTTAATGACTGATGTCTTTCTTAGAGTTTAGTTGAGTTTTATTTAGGAAAGTTCTCTAGACTAGATTCCTTCCTATTTTCCACATTCATTTTTTCATTTAATTTCCCCCTTTTTTCTAAGTTCCAAATTAGCATGTCTTTGCACATAAACAATAATTAATTCTTAGATGATTTATTTCTCCTTTAAATTCTAAATTTGATTTTTCTTCATCTGCGTTTTATTAATTGATTAATTAATTTTTAGTCCACATACCTTAATTAGACCTAGGATTTAATTTCAACTAGGCTTAGCAATTTTTTTTTTAGGGAAATTTTATGATTATTAAACTTTACTCATACAACATTTATTTTAAGGCTGACCTTGTCAAAATAAAACATTGTTTTCTAGGGACCTAGGTTCATTGACTCACCTGTGTTAAAAATCATGACATGCCCTTCAACATGCATTATGTGCTCTAAGGGTGCCACTTTCCTTTGTTCATATTTTATTTATGCGACGTGCCCTTCAAGATGCACTACATGCTCCAAGGGTGTCCCTCGCCTTTGTTCATATTTTATTTATGCGACATGCCCTTCAAGACGCACTATGTTCTCCAAGGGTGCCACTCACCTTTGACTGATTTTGGTAGTTGTCCAACCATTGTAGTCAAAACTCCATCAGGCGACCTTGTGTGAGACTAAGGGCCTCTACGGAATAAGTATCCTACCTTATTGTGTGCCCATTAGAATCTTCATGAGCGATTGTCTTAGTCTTCCCTCATGACATAGTGGATCTCTCGAACTAGGTAATCTTTAACCTACAATTCGAGCCATGAAGGGAGTGCTAGTAAGCTATGGCAGGGCTGTTGCCACACCTCTCCCTCAATATATCAGGTTTTTGTGCATAGCCCTCTTACTCCTAATATGAGTCTTATTAGCAAGAAATCGCCAGCCTGCATCCATCAACGAAACATGTCAATGATCCATAAACAACTTCATAATATACCCGATCATAGGTCACATATGAATAAACATAAATACCCAAACTATATATAGTCCACTCCCTGACTTGATCCAGAGTTCAAGGAGGTCCATCGATTCCATCAACATCCTTAATATGTAAAGAGACCTTCACACTTGAGAGAAACTAGTCAATAACACCTGTCTATACATAAATAACATAACATAACATCATAATGCACAATCTCATCTTCATAATCCATAAGAGAATTAGGCAATCATATAATGAATGGGATCACTTGCATGCAAGTGTCCTCAAAGAATAAGTCACATCAGGTGCACGCAAGAGCGAGATGTTACATATTGGGAGGATGCCATTGTTGAGTGTGGTTGTGATTTCTAGTTAGTGATGATGGTGGTAATAAGAATCCTTCATGTTGAGTTTACATGGGGTTTGATAGTGTTGCAAGTCTAGGGGCCTTTGCACCACATCACAATTAATCAACTTATAAGAATACGATTGTGGGAATACTTTGTGTTATAGCATCAATTGTCACCATTGAAGCATTGATGTTCTTATTTTCCTAGTCCCTATCCTACTTGTAGATAAATATTCCCCGTACCTCCTTGTGATCTTCTAAAAAACACATTTTTAGAACTTGTACATGCCTAGTACTTATGCAAAACACGTATATGCAGGTTTCCTAAAGGAGAGTTGTGTACATGACAATAAATTCTTAAATATATATAATTTTTCCTAATTAAATGTTGAGTGATGGTTTGGTTAGTTTCCTAAATCCTTTTACCCATACTCAACTATCTCTAACCAACTAGAGACAACATAAATAAAGAATTTGGTCCAAGGAGAAACGTAATGATTCATTGCATACTAAAATAAAACATTCACTTGGATACTCCCACCATGTCTACAAACCCATATACATCCCAAGATCTGTTGGTTATTAATCTGGAAACCCTTGTTTCTGACCTTCTTTGATCACCATACAATATGACTAAGAGTATCCCTTATATTCTCTTTGAGTATGTTGGTGAACCAGGAGTCAAAACCAACCTTTTATTGCAGGAGCTAGGGTGCAGGGACCCAGATTTTCTTTTGAAATGGAAGCACCACACATGATAGGAATACAACATAACTACCTAATTGTTTAATATCAATAAGAAACTCATTCCTTCAAAAATCATTGTATTTGTAATGTTTAACTTGCAATTATTTCATATATGCTTTGTAGAACACTAGTTGCTTTGATTATTCCATTATATTTGATTGAACCAATGAGTAGTTATTAGTATACCTACCTATCTGCGTAGGCTTGTATGTTTTAATTTCTTGCAAGTTGAAGATGAAACTATTGACAAAGAGTGAGAAGCTTCTGGGACTCGGGCTCGACATCAAACAAAGCACTACTGGTGAGTCTATTCTCCTTCTCCTCAAAATAGTTTGTTATTTCAATTGAATTGGTTATAACATCTTTGTTGTGTGTTTTCTTTGGAATTTGCTTTCCATACAATCATATATTTATTGTAATAATCCCACTATTGTAGGGGATTTTTCCCCTAAAGCATAACTAGGACCATATTTGGGATTTCTCCCTAGTGGGATTGTTTCTGGGCTTTGTTTTTTTGTTTTCTTGGTTTAATTGATTTTTCTCTTGTTTCAAACTTCTATTTGATACTTAGACTAGTGACTTGTGATTTCCTGAGTGTTTATGTATTCACTTGAGAATTTAGTTTTCCTCTTATTTTCTTTTTTGAAAATTTTTAGGTACTCACACAATGTGCAATTATCATAGTCATGTACATATGCACCTGCCAGTTAAGACAATCACGTAAATACATGGGCTGCTTTGAGCACATGTGCATACATATTTCTAGAAAGGTGTTTTTCAGATCTTTTCTAGTCTAAAGGTGTTGCGCTAGGTGTCTGGGGTCCCTCCTGGGACTTTAAGACTCTATGTGTGTTGCTTCCTAAGTTCAATAGTTGTATAGTTTGTTCCTTATAAAGAAAACAAGATAATTTTGTGCATTTCCTTTGTGGATATTTTTCAAGTTTATGAGGGTAGTTTGAGAAGTTACTCCCCATGATCTTTTTGTCTAGAGTGGTTTTTATTGTTTTTCTTGGTGAATCTTTATAGGTTTGGGTTCTTTTTGTTTCTTTCTTGTGGTTTTAAGAAGAAAGTTTGCCTTACATATTTCCTACTTATTTTACATTTTAAACAAGAAAAACAAAAATACTTATAGAAAGTGTACTTTTGCATTCTTTTTCAATCCTTTCCATTGTTTCACTGGAAAATAAAACTCTTTAAAGCGTGCTTTCTCTTTTATAGTGATTTTTAGTTTTCAAAGTTACATTTTTCATTCTTGAAAGATTCTCGTTTTTATAAGTTTTGATGAAAATAATAGTATAATTTCTTTTTCAATTTATTTGCATTTTAGAAAGAAAAATTGCATCAGTAATGCATTTTATCTAAAAGAAAAAACAAATATTGCATCTTTTCATATCCTAAAATGAAAAGTGTTTTCTCATTTTTTTGAAGTATTTTGCACTCATTTTCAGTGAAGAACGAGCATATTTCATTTTATGTTCTTATAAGTGTTTTTTTGTTGAGTCTTTAAAAACCACCATTGATTTTCATCCATTACCCCTTTTGAGTAAACAACAACCTTTGTAAAATGAACGTTTAATTAAAATTAAATAGGCATTTCATTTTCTAGGGTAAACAAGCTAACTTCAGCTAGGGCCTTGGATTAGGATTGGAGAGTTAACTCTGCAAGGTCAAAAATAAAATTAGGAGTCTGAGACAGGGAGTGAAAAATATGACTATCATATATGTGTGTCCGAGAAACTCCTCTCACATAGGATTCAAACATGAGGTCATGTGAGGAAGAGACAAGGAGATAGCCCCTCCAAAGTTATTGATGTTTGAATCTGTTAAGACCGAAATGAAAACCTCATGAGGATATGAATCCTCCTGTGTTTTTAGAGAGGTGGTACTCCTCTTTGTATTATGATATTCGTTGAAATTTCAGATCAAGATCAATATAGGACTATGTCAAATAACATGAGTCCAAGTATTCAATGCTCAAGAAAAGTTGAATGCTGAAAAACAAATATATGTATATAAAGAGGGGGGTTCCTGAGAAGTGGAGCATGAAATTCAAACATCACACATGGTGGAAAATAAAAATGCAGATATCCTCACATCCATCATAGTTTAATAAAGATCTGATCACATTCAACATAAAAAGGAAATTGTCTATTGCATGAGAGAACTTTGGAAGAGTATTACTTATAAAGATAAAAACATGATTTTGATAGATTGACTTCAAATATTTTATATTCAAAACTCAGAATTATAAAATATATTCAAAATAAATCCCGAATTAGTTTTCTGGTATTTCTCAAAATAATAATGTTTGTTACAATGCTTGAAATTAAATTCTTTTGTCCATAAGGAACTGGGATTGGGGATCTCGTAGACCATAAATAAATATTTACAAGAAAAGTTTTGAAGAAGGAAGGAAAAGAGTGGAACACGAACAACAAGATTTGGAAAGAAGATAAGGAGTTATCACAATTCAGTTATGCTTTTATAATGAAATAATAAGTATAAGTGGATGAAAAACTGATAAAGAGGGCAATGTGTGATTCACTATAGACTAACTATGATGGATTCTCTCTCTTTACTTTCTTGTTGATGTGCCTTTTATATTTTTTTTCATTGCAGTTAGGTGGCCGATTGTAACTGCTTCCGTTGGTATTTCAGAAATCTTGGCAACAATTTTTTTTAACCATTCTTCAATATAATCCCTTAACAGAGCAATGGTCACTTCTTGTTTCACTTTGATATTAAACAATTTGCACTCAATTTCTCTATAGTCAATAGATAAATTTTTCAACGTGTTTTCAATATCTTAATTTTATTAGTATATTCAACAAGCCAATTGTCAATGTCATCATATGTGAACTCAACTATGCTATCATTTTTTTCAACCGATGCTTTCTTTAGGCCTTCATTTTGTTCTTCAAACTATTGTCGGGTCATGAGCATTGAACTTGATATTAACTTAGGGTCTGAAATTTTGATGGTGCTACCAAAAATATTAAAGCCAAAATTCTTTGAATATGATTTCGTCCCTTTTAGTGACACATCATTTAATTGACTCAATAATCTGCTTAATGTATTAATTCTTTCAATCCAGCATGCATTTAATTGCTTCATACAACTTTGGGAGGGAAAATATTATTTTTCTTCTTCTTTGGTCCATCATTGTCAAGACCTTTGCTACAAAGATTGAAACTCCATCTGTGTAAAAGCCTTCATCATTCTTTAAATATGCATTCAAATATTATTTAGTATTATGGATTCTGAGGATGAGAGAGGAAAATATTTTTTCCAAGTCCCATAATTCTAAAATTAATGACATTATTTTCTTTATATTTTCCTTGACGAAATGTCGAGTGGCCATAATCAAAATTGAAATTCCTTTAACTCTTTAACTTGACTTTGTAATTTCTTGAAGACATCTGTTAGGGTGAATCATGGAAACCGGGGTAGCCAAAATAGGTGGAGGCATGAGCGTTGCTTCCAATTCCTTAAATTTTTCTTTTAGTTGAACATTTTCTTCTTCCATATTAGCTATTGAAAGGTCCAATGCATCCCATGTGACCTTGTGAATTGAAGACAATTTTTTTGGCAACATGTTTTGGGTATCAATGGTAGACTATGGTTTCCCTGTAACGAACCCTTCGTTATGACAACACATAATGAGTACAAAAGAGG
>SNQJ01S0044916.1:32013-50655 GCA_010110895.2 Picea sitchensis
AAACAAATGTTATGATAAGTGACATGGGTCACCACATATATTAATGAATACACAATCAATCTCATCATAATCAATTGAAAGAAACATCACTATTATTCAACAACATATCACATGAAGATAACATAAGGAAACTATCCGCCCAACCTATCCTACAAGGTTAGGACCTCCAATACACATAATCAATGCTCAAGTATAGGATTCATCGGATTGATTTTGACCATTTAAGGTATCAGGACTGGCGACTGTTATGAAGAACAAGGAAGTATCTAAATCCCATTAATCCAATCATACATCGCAGTTCAAGACTACAATTATCAACATACTTAACCATCAATTCCTCATAGTGAAAAATATTAATCTACTCTACTTAATCATTCTTTCAAGCAATGCTTAAGTGAAAATTCAAATAAGAGAATAATAAATAAAGATTAATAAGAACCAGGTTAGCATAAGTACAATCTTAGTAGCGGACAAAGATCTAATCCTAATCACAATTAGTAACTTGTTAAGTTAATTTCATCCAAGGTCAAGCATCATTCATCAAGTGCTACAAGCTACTATAACAAAGTACAATCTCCATTTAGATCAACTATGTATCTTTATATTATGAAATATCTAATTATAATTATATAAGGATCCAAAGATAAACTACATATACATTTACAAGGAACCATAAGAAGTTCAAAATCTTCTTAGCACTACAAATTTCAAAGCTACTTTACATTACCTATCCATATATACCACTAAATAAGTTTAATCATATTGAGTAAATATAGAAGTCTTTTTAAAAGAAATAAAGAAAGACCCAAGTCTTTTTAACAATATATAAAGAACCCAATACTAATTTACAATTGATTAAAGAATTAAGAAAACCCAAGTCTTATTAAACCATAAATAAAGCACTCAAATGATAACTTATTAATTCGTTTAAGAATTTAGGAAGACCAAATCTTAATTAAAAATAAATAAATAATATTCAGATGCTAAATCACGTCTCCAAAGTAAAGAACTAAAGGAAGATCAATAATTAATCCATGTGATATTATTAAGGTAGACATGTAATTCTTGTTTACAAATAAAAAGTTCAATGGTGGAAGGTTCTTTACATGGAGGTATTTTTTTTATAAGCTTAGGCCAAAACTTTTCACACGAATCCCTTCACAACTTTATTTAAGAGTAAACAACATGTCCACTAAAGGAACCGAACCTAGGTGAAAAGGATAACATGCAAATCTCTCAGCCAACAAAGTTCTGGAATCTAATATCACCCTTGATCTGGTGTGCAAAACAATCTATAACTTGTTCTGATCCTTGAAACAGAACACAACACGATCTGACACGTAATCTGGTCCTGGATCCTGCACTAATTTATGATAATTCAAAGTTAACTCAATAGGAAACGAAAAGATTCTTTGATTGAAAATATTTAAGGATGGGTATTAAATTAATACAAAATTTTCTCGGGTAAGTCTATTATTGGGTGTAGCCCCGAATTTATTTCCGAATTAAAATCCTAACAAAATAAAATTTCAACAAATAAAAGAACAATGGTATTTAAATTTTAAAGTTCTGGGTTGTTTTAAAAGTCTGACAATAGTCACGCTGAAATTGTAAGTTCATGGTTATAAGCCAAACAATGCAATCACAAAACTCACCCTTCTTGGTGTTAACTCTATGAATGTTACCATTGTTTTAAAAATGAGGAAAATCAATACAAAAATCAAATAACTAGAAATGAATAAACCAAACACAAACAAGTTAATTAACATTGTTGTATTCAAAGAGAAACGTTTCCATATGGAACCTAATCCAACCTTGGATCTGACACCTGATCCAAACCTTGAAATGGAACTAAATTCTGATAAATTCGAAGCAAAATCAACAGGTAGAATTTTTTTTTTTTGAAAATGGTAGGATTTGCAATATGATAATGGCATAGGTTGAAAGGCATAAGAGGAAAATCATTCAAGGTGATCAAAGACTAAAAAAAGGAACCAAGAATTAAACATTGGATTGAACCAAATGAAATAAACCACGAAATTCCTGTATAAACAAAATTATTTTTAAAGGTTCAACAAATCAAGATAGGGATTCTACACAGATTCAATTCGTAAATAAATTCTAAATTTTCTAAACCACCACTAATTCAATTCCATAAATTCCCAATTATTTAAGCCATAAGAAAACAAAACTACAAATTTGTTTTGGATATTGCTTCAACAAGACAATAAAATTAAATTCTGACAAGCAAAACAAATGGAAGTGACTAACTATATGGATTTCCTAAGCCACCGATAAATACAATTAAAAAATTCTAGAATGTACTCAATCAACTCAATCGGATCATAGTGCCCATGGGGATTCAAATTTCGTTTTATAACACACAAAAAAATTTGTTCCATAACCAAAAATCAATTTCCATACGCAACTAATGACAGGAATTTTCCCTCTTTCAAAAAGGAATTCACCCAAGCTCAACATGAATAACAGAGAATTTATCTCAATCATACAAAACATGACCCATTACACTGCATACATCACAACTATACAAACTGATAAATTAAAATAAAATTCTAATATTCAATCACTGGAAGCAACTAAAAAAATACGCATTCTATATATATATATATATATATATATATATCCAATTGCAACAACCAAGTAAATAAAAATACAAAGGATTGGTAAAATGTAAAGACAACAAGTAAAGAAATTCCAATACATTTAGTTTGAAACATTGGAAGCAACCATGCTAGAAATTCATCTTCTATATTACACAACCATCAAGAAAACTTGAAAATTCAATATCATATATCCCATATAGTTTACGGCCATTTCTAAAAACTAATATACAACTTCATCTTATTGCAATTTCAAATCTCAAATAAGAATATCGTAACCGATGAAGATAGTCCTGGAAGATGTTCTTCTGCAACTGGTGTTCCTTATGATCTCACTCTTGCTAATCGTAAAGACTTCACTGGTACCTCCCAACCAATTCTAGGGGTACTCTTCTTCCCCCTTAGCCCCCCAAGACGCAAAGGGACCAAACATAGAGACCAGAAATATTATAGCCCCAAGTTTGTCCCGCAAGGGAGACCTACCGCTCTATCCTCAAACTTGGTTTCCTAACTCTCACAAGTAAAACACAATTCAAAAATTATTTTGGCAGCATAACTTTACCAGTAACCAGTGTGATCCATTTCCCATCTAAGCCATTTTTTTTATAGGAATTTCCTTACTCACACATGTCCACATGCACAATTAATTAACATTTTAATTAAATAAATTAGGATTATTCACCCTCACACTTGTCACTCTCTCCCTAAGTTGAACAAGTAATTACATATTTTATTTTAATTAAAAGTCAGTTTCCCTCACATTTCCCAATGTGTTCCTAAAATCACTCTTAGTTGTCTCTTTATTCCCCATATTCTCAATTAATGAGTGTCTCCTAACTAGATCTTAGTTAGAGTTTGATTAGGAGTCTTCTTCTAGTTAGACTAGTGATAGCTAGACTCTAGATACCATCCTATGTGTACACCTATTCTCTCATATTTTATTTCTTTCTTATTTAAAAATTCCCTTTTATTAATTTCATGCACACATGCACATTATATCTCATTTAGATTTTCTCATTATTTAAATTCTTAAATTGATTTATCTTATTTATTTTAATTTAATTAATAAATTAATTTAGTCCCTTAACTAACTTAGACTTAGGCTTACTCTTTGAAGTAGGATTTGACTTTTTTTGGGGGATTTATAACTAATAATTTCACTCTTTAATTAATTATTTAAATCCGGCAAGGTCTAATGATTTCAAGGTTTTCTAGGCCACCTAGATTTATTGACTCAAGTTTTTATTTACACAACGTGCCCTTCAAGACAGACCTCCATACTCTAAGGGTGTCACTCACCTTTTGACTTGTTTTTCTATTTTCTCCAACACTTGGAGTCAACACTGCACTCGGTTGACCTTGTTAGAGACTAAGGGATTCTAAGGAATAAGGACTCCTCCTTATTGTGTGTGCCCTAGAATTCTTCGTGAGTGACTATCGCAGTCTTCCCTCACGACATTGTGGAACTCTCGAACTAGGTAATCATTAACCTACAATTTGAGCCATACGCAACTAATGACAGGAATTTTCCCTCTTTCAAAAAGGAATTCACCCAAGCTCAACATGAATAACAGAGAATTTATCTCAATCATACAAAACATGACCCATTACACTGCATACATCACAACTATACAAACTGATAAATTAAAATAAAATTCTTATATTCAATCACTGGAAGCAACTAAAAAAATATGCATTCTGTATATATATATATATATATCCATTTGCAACAACCAAGTAAATAAAAATACAAAGGATTGGTAAAATGTAAAGACAACAAGTAAAGAAATTCCAATACATTTAGTTTGAAACATTGGAAGCAACCATGCTAGAAATTCATCTTCTATATCACACAACCATCAAGAAAACTTGAAAATTCAATATCATATATCCCATATAGTTTACGACCATTTCTAAAAACTAATATACAACTTAATCTTATTGCAATTTCAAATCTCAAATAAGAATACCGTAACCGACGAAGATAGTCCTGGAAGATGTTCTTCTGCAACTGGTGTTCCTTATGATCTCACTCTTGCTATTCGTAGAGACTTCACTGGTACCTCCCAACCAATTCTAGGGGTACTCTTCTTCCCCCTTAGCCCCCCAAGACGCAAAGGGACCAAGCATAGAAACCAGAAATATTATAGCCCCATGTTTGTCTCGCAAGGGAGAGCTACCACTCTATCCTCAAACTTGGTTTCCTAACTCTCACAAGTAAAACACAATTCAAAAATTATTTTGGCAGCATAACTTTACCAGTAACCAGTGTGATCCATTTCCCATCTAAGCCATTTTTTTTATAGGAATTTCCTCACTCACACATGTCCACATGCACAATTAATTAACGTTTTAATTAAATAAATTAGGATTATTCACCCTCACACTTGTCACTCTTTCCCCAAGTTGAACAAGTAATTAAATATTTTATTTTAATTAAAATTCAATTTCCCTCATATTTCCCAATGTGTTCCTAAAATCACTCTTAGTTGTCTCTTTATTCCCCAGATTCTTAATTAATGAGTGTCTCCTAACTAGATCTTAGTTAGAGTTTGATTAGAAGTCTTCTTCTAGTTAGACTAGTGGTAGCTAGACTCTAGATACCATCCTGTGTGTACACCTATTCTCTCATATTTTATTTCTTTCTTATTTAAAAATTCTCTTTTATTAATTTCATGCACACCTGCACATTATATCTCATTTAGATTTTCTCATTATTTAAATTCTTAAATTGATTTATCTTATTTATTTTAATTTAATTAATAAATTAATTTAGTCCCTTTACTAACTTAGACTTAGGCTTACTCTTTGAAGTAGGATTTGACTTTTTTGGGGGGATTTATAACTAATAATTTCACTCTTTAATTAATTATTTAAATCCGGCAAGGTCTAATGATTTCAAGGTTTTCTAGGCCACCTAGATTTATTGACTCAAGTTTTTATTTACACAACGTGCCCTTCAAGATAGACCTCCATACTCTAAGGGTGTCACTCGCCTTTTGATTTGTTTTTCTATTTTCTCCAACACTTGGAGTCAACACTCCACTCAGTTGACCTTGTTAGAGACTAAGGGATTCTAAGGAATAAGGAATCCTCCTTAATGTGTGTGCCCTAGAATTCTTTGTGAGTGACTATCGTAGTCTTCCCTCACGACATTGTGGAAATCTCGAACTAGGTAATCATTAACCTACAATTTGAGCCATGATGGAAGTGCTAGTAGGTTGTGACAGGGACTCTACCACACCTCTCCCTCAATGTTTGTTTTTGTGTGCATGACCCATTTACTCCTTATGAGAGTCAGATTAGCAAGCATCGTCGACATGCCTCCATTGACCAAAAAATGTCACTTATCCATATACATAATCATACTAAATCATTCACATGTCACAAATGTGTAAAATTAAATAATCAAACAAGATACAGTCCTCTCCCTGACTCAATCTGGAGTCCAAGGAGGTCCATTGTTGCCCTTAGCATCCATAATTTGTCACGTTTCCTGCACACTTAGGTAAAATCATCAATAGAATATGTCAATACATATATATCAAATAAAAATAAATCACAACACATCAACATCATTATGTAAAATCCATAATCGAAACAAGATCACCATGCACTATAACCATATCACTTGCACACAAATGTCCTCAAAGAATAAGTCGATAACATGTGATCAGTAGAGCAGGATGTTATATTCCCCCTCTTACTCTTTGAGGTCCTTTCAAAAAACAGTTTGTTTGAATCCTTATTGAATGAGGCGTTCTGTACAACAAAGGTTTCTTCATCAAAAAATATTTCATCCTGGATAGAAATTGTAGAAATGTGTTTTACATTTTCCTGAGCATGTTCTTCTTCATATGGGAAGTGGATATTTTTTATATCAACATCTAGGTCCATGTCATCCAGAAAGATATCATTTTTAGGTGTGTTTGGTTCTCCTCCCCCTTGCAGTGAATTATTTCTTTTCCTTTTAATTGTTATCTTATGAGGGTTTTCTAGGATTCCCTAAGGAGGGTTTCTTTCTTCATCATCTCCTGAATTGTTACTCAAGATTTTTCTTTGTTGGGTCACTTTAGGCTGATGGTTTACCTTAGGTAAAACAATTCTATAGGAGATGGAAGGTGATTGATTTTTTTTTTCACTAGAGGGTTTGTCTCTCTCTTTCTAATGTTCTGTGTTGCTTACAATGCTCTCTATATCACCATCATTTCTATCAATATCTGGTACATGAGGGTCATGAATATCACCCTCTTATTCTCCCAATATAAGTTCATTGATAAGTGTAGGGATTAGCCTAAATGATAATATGTGGTTATAAAAATGGTAATCAGGGTCAAACCCTTTGATCTATTTTGCAAATTTCATGTTAAACTGGTCAAAATAGGAAGCATACTCGCCAATATTGGAAATTCCTCTCAAAATAATTTCTCCAACCTTCCACAACAGGGGCATAAACTGCTTTTTCCTTTTTTCGTAAAAAGTATGAAACCAAAATTTGTATTGTCTCTCCACCTCTATGATAAATAATTTATCAGACACATAATAGCGAAGAAATATGTGTTTTTGGTGAGAACAAAAATTATTGATGATGTTATAATCATCCATTTTTTTGAGAAATCCATTTCCATTCAGAAAAGTTGATGCTTCCAAATAAATCCTAGAAGTATCATCTCCAAAGAGTAATTTCTTGAATTGAGACATGAAATTATTATACACCTCATAAAAATAATGGCCAACCTTTTTCCTCCATAGAGATTGATACAACATAATTACATGGTCCACCTTTGAGTTTACCCTTTTGCCAATACTTAAACCTTTGAAAACATGACAGGAGGTGATAGTGAAAATCAAATAGGATTCCATATAGAACTTCTTTTCAGTTTTGAAATTCATTAACTGTGCAGTAACCTCATTTGATATGATATTCTCCCAGTTGAATATTTCATTCTCATGGACCTTGAAATGAAAAATGTATAATGCCAACCGAGGAATAGTTCCTGTAAAATCTTGACCAACAACTCTAGTAAACAACTAGGCAATTTTTTTGTAAGGGTCCTTCAAAGAAATCACCTTAATCTTGGATATGTCTTCTAGTATTGAGGAAAGATCTTGTAGATATTCTTGCAGGAGTTCAATTCCATTGTTTTTTCCCTTCAATAAATTTCTAGCCTCTTCTCCTTTGTAAACCAAGTTAAACTATGGAAATTTTAACATCTTCTTAAAAACCAAAGGTGCCAATGAAAAAAGGGATCCACTTTGTAATGTGATGGTTCTTCTATTCTGGATGAATTTTTCAATGCATCAGGTAATGATATATTTACATTAAAAAACCTCCAGAATGAAACCGATGAGAGCTATTCCTTATTTCCACACTTTATTATTGTCTCTTTCCAAAAATATTGAATAGTACCAATAATACTTGAACTAATGGTAATTATGGTCTTTTCTGGAGAACAAGTTCAAAGTATCCCTGCATAAATGTTTTTTTCTCATGGCCATCTTCAAAAAGTTCAAAAAAATCTTTGTAATATCACTTAGCACAGTAAAATGAGCCTTAAGTTAGATTTTCTTGATGAAAGAATTAATTTGAAATAAATGTAAATCACCTCGATATAAACATCATTAATTAACGACCTTTTTAGAAATGAATTTGGCAGTTGATTCCATAAAAATAACATTTAATGTGACTTGAGAAATGTGAAACAAGGGGACACATCATAACAGGGAGTCAAAGTGGAAGTTTTCAAATGAAAATGAAAGTTTGTGAGCCCGAGAGTGTGAGAGTCTGAGATGAGTGAAACAAATAAGTATTGAGGTATGTCAGACAACTTGTGAGAGGTAGAAAAGTAATCAAGTGCAATTATGTGAGTCCGCGATAAGGAAAATAAGCTAAGTGTTGAACCAGATGAAAAATAAAAGGGAAATAAAAAAAAATCTGCAAATACGATGGAAATGGCTAAGTATGGTAGGAAATATAAAACAAAGAGAGGGGTGAAGGAGGTGTGGGATACATGGCCAAGAGATTTTAAGGGAGGGGAAAATTCATGAAAGGAAAAATAGAGGAAAGAAGGGAAAACATATGGCATTCAACAATCATCTCTAACTGTGGGATGATAACCCCCTGTGGATTTTCAAGGATCCAGAATATCAAGACCAGGTGTCTTATTTGTTGGGAAATGGAGTTGAAATGGTAATAATATACAAAACAAAAATAAAAATTATGTACAAAGAGAAAAGAGAATCTCAAGCAAAGAAACTTTTCAAGTGTTTCCCATTGACAAGAAACATAAACGTCTTCCCCTTCATATTTTTCAGCATATATGAGTTAAAACCCAATTTTTTATCAATAAGATAAGGCCCATTACAAAGTGCTTATAACTTCGTATCCATTGACAAATTCTCTTTTTCCTTGTTCCAGAGTAACACCAATTCACCCTTCTAAAAATTATTAATTGTTGCGCTTTGATTGAAATATTGTTTAATATTTTACTACCTCTGTGATATTTTCTTCAAATCTTCATTTCTTTCTTCCTCCAATTTAAATAATTGATTCAATCTCTTATGAAAAGGGGAAGTATCCTCTATGTCCTCAACGTTTATTGCATTAGTCAAAGCATTCAATTCAAGGTTGAGTGGCATTTTTAATTCCTTTCCATAAACATAAGGGGATATTCCAGTGTAGTCTTTTGGTGTCATCATGCTTTCCCACAAAGCATCTATAAACTTCAAATGCCAATTTTTCTGATTTTGTTCAATTGTCTTCTTTAGGATCTAGATCAATGTCGTGTTCATAGATTCAACAAGACCATTTCCTTGTGGATAGGGATGATTTTAAGGATGGAAATTTATTTTAAAATGTAGAAACCTTGGCAAATCTTACTAATCCTTCATATGCAAACTATAAATGTTTGGCGATATTTTTGTAAAAATATTCAAATTTCTAAGGATTTTATATAGTTTTTATAAAAAAATTGCGATTTTTAAGGAAACATATTTTTATCCTATAGAATTTGGACGAATCATTTTTAAAATAACGAATCTCGTTTTTGGAAAAACCATGGAAAATTAGCCCATGAGCGAAATTTAGCCCCTAAAATCATCCCTGCTTGTGGATAGTGATTTGATGATTTCCCCATTATGATGCCATATTCTCCACAAAAAATTGTGAACTTTGATCCAATGAATATTGAGCCATTGTCTGTGATAAACTTCTTCAGTACTCCAAATCTTCACAAAATGTTATCTTTAAGAAATTTGATCAACTCCTTAGAATCAACCTTTTTCAGTGCCACTGCTTCCTGCCATTTTTTGAAGTAGTATGTGCCAGTGAGAATATACATATGTCATTTTCTTGATTTAGGATTTATTTTCCCAATGACATCCAACCCTCATTGTGCGAATGGTTCTTCTACCAGTATAGGTTGCAAAGGCATTGTAGAACTCTTCATCTTTCCTGAAATTTTTTTACAGGAAATGAATCTTCTCACCATTGCATATGAATCCTTGAAAATTGACTACCATTAATATCCTGTCCTTATTATCTTATGGCTTGTAGCAGTTGGTGCAAAATTTCCTCCTCATATTCCTTCGTGAAACTCCTTTATCAGTTCTTGGGCCTTCTTTTCTTCTACACATCTCAATAGCATGCCATTATAATTTATTCTAAACAATATCTTAGCAACCAATACATACTGATTTGATTTCATCTTCAAAGCTCTTATTTCTTTTGGATTCAATGTGATAAAAAAATTCCCAGATCTTAAATAAAAGGAAATATCTTTGTACCATTTTGCATCAGATATGGATTTTCCAAGTGAAATTGAAGCCACTCCATTTAAGGAATCATTATCTGCAATGCGTTTACACAATCCTTTCCCTTTGATATCCTTCAAAGGCTTGATTTCAACATCATACTCCTGAATTTTAGCTAGTCAATTCTCCCACTTCCCTTCTCTTAATTGTTGATTCAAAAGAATTTTCATTGGTGAACATGCAACGTATGCTATGACATGAGAATTCAAAATGTAAGTCTAGAAATGTGCTACTAATTTCATGAGAGATAGATCATGTTTCTCCAATTCTAAATATTTTATCTCATAGACATGGAGGGGTTTACTCATAAAAATCATAATTAATTCTTCACCTTTAGAATTTCTTTGCGTGAGGACTGAAGACACAACACTTTCTGTAGAAAATGAATATATGATAAAATCTCTTGTAAAATATGGAATAATGAGTACAAGCGTGGTAGTGATTTCTCACTTGATGTTGTTGAAAGCATTCTGAGTATATGAATTCCACTCAAATCTTTGATATTTTTTCAACAATAAGTTGATTGGTTTGAAAATACTTGCATAATCAACGGAAAATATTCTCACAAAGTTTATTTTCCCAAAAACTGATTGTACCCCTTTCTTTGAAGACAGAGGATCAAGTTTGTTGATGTCCTTAATTCTTTCCAGATCAATGAAAATTCCTTCTTTGCTGACAATGTGTCCCAACAAATTCCCTTCAGAGACAACTAAAAAACATTTCTTTGGATTTAGAGAGACCCCATATAACCTACAACTTTCAAAAAATTGACTCAAATGATGAGTATGTTCTTCTCTTGTTTTTGAATGGACAGTTAGATCATCCTAGTAATCCACCGTAAATCTCCCTATCAAGTCTTTGAATGTGTGATCCATAGCCCTTTGAAAAGTGGCTCCAACATTTTTTAAACCAAATGACATGTGTGCATGTGCATATTTCTCCCAAGGTGTTATGAAATTCATCTTGGGCTTGTCTTCTTCTGCAACTAAAACTTGATTATATCCAAAAACTCCATCTAACATGGCCATACAAGCAGACCCAACAACTTGCTGAAGAAGGAATTCCATGTTAGGAGAGGGATAACTATATTTTATGCTTGTCTTATTTAAATATATAAAATTGACACACATTCAAATCTCCCCAGTATTTTTCCTCACAACCATAGGATTTGAGAGACACTCTGAATGTCAGATGGGATATATGATTCCAACATTTCTCAATTTATCCAACTCAATTTTTACCAATGGATTCATATTGGGATTCATCATTCTTATCTTCTGATTAAAGGGCTTTGTCCCTTCTCTCAATGGAGTAATATGTTGGAATATGGAATTATTGTATGCTTTAAGATCATCATATCTCCATGAAAATACATCAAAATACTCTTTAAAAGGGGAAATATATTGATCAACTTCTTTAGATGTACATTCAACTCCCAGATTTACATATTTAGGGGAACTATTAGTTCCAATATTGATTTTCCTTATCTCTTGTACCTTTCAGGCTAATACTTCTTCCTTGAGATCCCTTGCATCATTATCTCTTGTAAAAAGAGATTCATATTTGACACATTTTTTTTCGAACATGAGCAATATTATTATAATTTTATTCAATATAATTTTCATTTGCCAAGAAATCATTTAGTTCCTCATGATTCTCAAATACATGTATATATTCTTGATTATCGGTCACTGAAGGTCTAAAAACTCTTTTCACTCTAAAAGAGGTTTCATTTTGCATATCCTTGGGATTCGACAATGAAACAACAAGTGCTAAAGAATATGCTTTTTGATTTTTATCTCTTAGAATGAATGATATGTTGAATGAGATAAAGGATTCCATTAGTTCATTCACTCTCTTAAAATACAGTTTTAGTTTTTCCTTTTTAATCTTATATCTCTAAGTGATTTGATTTATGATCAACTCAGAATCACTAGTTATAATCAAATGTTCAATATTCGTCTCCAGTGNGATAAAGGATTCCATTAGTTCATTCACTCTCTTAAAATACAGTTTTAGTTTTTCCTTTTTAATCTTATATCTCTAAGTGATTTGATTTATGATCAACTCAGAATCACTAGTTATAATCAAATGTTCAATATTCGTCTCCAGTGAAAAGATCATCCCTTGAATTATAGATTCATACTCTGCTTCATTATCCATACATGGAAACTCAAGTTTGACAGCATGTGGATATATGAAATTTTTAGTACTTTTCAGTACAATTCCAACTCCACTTCCCGAGCTTGAACATGCACCATCAAAAGTCATTCTCCAATACCTGACAAAGGAATTGTCTATTTTTTTTTTTACATATTTTGATTGCTCCAAATCAAGGATGAAATAATTTCCAATACCGACATCTATGTAATATTCCATCAATTCATTTTCATTTTTGTATGAAAATGGCCTTTTAGTTTCACGAGGAACTTTGAGAATTCTCCCATATTTGTCTCACAACATCATCCAACTTTCGTAATTCATTATGTAACCAACAATTATTGAGGACCATTCTCTTCCAGGGACTACTCCATATTCTAGAGGGATATATACCATTATGATAGTGAAAACAATGATAATATGAGGGGAAACAATAACCCAAGCACAAAAGTCCTTGATCTCTCCATAAGCTATAACTTTTATGGAATCAATCACATAGATATTTTTTCCTATTTCATAATACTTAGTGCAACTCATGCCAAGTACTTCCATCACTACTAAGGGCGTGATGTTATTCGTTGCTCCAGAGTCCACCAAAAACTTGTGTAGCACAACATCATAGTTTTCAATCGAAATATAGAAGGGTGGAACTTTGCCTCTTAATCGTACAGATGATTTATTTTGGTTTTTCTTCAGATTTTCAATAGAAACTTCAATTCTACCAACTAGCTCATCCAAAAGTTTGAGAATTTTTTTCCCTTTGTTCAGGAATCTTTACTACCTCTGTAAAATGAAAAGTGATTCTTAGTTTGCTAAGATTGTCAACCACATTATATGTCATATTATGAGGTTTTGAAGTCTTTTGCTTCATTTTCGTTTCTATGATACCTAATTTATTCTTCTCATTCTCCTTCTTATTTTCCTTTTCCTTTTCTTTTTCTTTTTGTTTTTCAAAATTCTCATTATTCTTTAACTTATTTACATGTGCCCATGTCTAGGAAAATTTTTCTTGTGAGATAAGATCTTCTTCACGGTCTTCAAATATGCACATGGATGACTCAAATTCATACATATGTACGTATTCAAGATCTTCTTCTCGGACATAATCATCTTCTTGATTAACCATTTTCTCATTGTAGGGCTCTTCAAGTATTACTGCATTCAGATTTGGTGCCTTTGGCTTCTTTGTCTCTGTTTATTATCAACATTTTCGATTCTCGCTATTTTTTTATGGAGTGGGATTTCTTATTTTATCAAGAACTGGCATCCTTGAGTTAGGCATACAATTCTCATTCCTTCTCAGTATTTTTATTTCATTCTGCATTTTTCTGATGGTTCTTTTCATCTATGCAATCTCCATTCTTTGCTTTGTCTCATGAGCTATAAGAGGGTCAATTTTCACATACGGGATAGTTCCTTTAAAGAAGCCCCCATCGACTACTTGATATTTAGTACGTCATGTATTTTTATCCTCATTCTTCCTTGAGTTATACACTCCTTGATCAACAATATTGAAATTGTCCATTTGCCTTTGCACGTTTCTAAGGATAATGTCAGGGTCAATGCATGTTTCAATCATGATTTCCTCCATTTCAGTAGCTTTGATCATTGCTTCATCTAAAATATCAATTTGAGAGGATCTAATAGTGAACTTTACATTGGATGACATGGAATTTTTGTAACAACCAAGTATCACTACACCATTAGGCCTTTTTTCTTCAGGGATTTTATTCAACGTTTATTGAATCTCAAATATAAATCTCGAATCCTCTCATTTTTATTCAATTATATTTGGGTGAAGTTGATAAGAAGTGTATGGTAAGAAAATGGAGGGGAAAACATATTCAAGAGCATTATTTCAAGATCATCAAATGAGTTGATTGATCTTGTGGGAAATGATGTGTACCATTCATAGGCTTGTCCAGACAAAGTTTGGAGAAACAATATTACCATTATATCATCATGTTTGATAAGGTGGAAATCAACTAAAAATAAATCAATGTGTCTTTTAGCATCAATCGTTCCATCTCTAGAAAATTTCTTCAAAGTACCCTTAGGAAGAACATGGAGTTAATGTTATTCCCCTCAAAGGTTCAAGGGAGAGTCTCTTACTCTTCTTCTTGGAATTCTATATCTTGGATCGCGTATTTCCTCATGCCTTTATTCTCATGTTTCTTCATGTCTTTCTTCTCATCTTTCTTCATTCTTATCTTCTCTATCAACCAAATATGAAAGTTTCTTCTTTTCTTCAAAAATATGCCCTTCAATTTCTAGGATACATAATTTATTACTCTTACTTCTAATGATTGGTCCTTTATACTAATCCAGTTTCAATTCCTATGTTTTCTTTGTACTCTTCGAATTTTCCTTTTGTCTCTTATTTGTCTTTGGAGAATTTCCCTGTCTTCATCTTGAACAAGAGTTTCCCAAGATATTTCTAATTCTTCTCTAGTTCCAGTTGTTGTTATTGAAATATCATACAAATGATGCAAAACACTTCTCTGGTTTTGCAACCCAATTTGTAACCGGGGTTGGTTCGGTTGAGGAAAATTCGTATGAATTTGTGGTGTAAAAACAACTTCAAATTTTCAAATTCGCTCCCCAGTTGAGTCACCAAAATATTGACGTTTGAATATGTTAAGACCGAAACAACAACTTCATGAGGATATGAATCCTCCTGTGTTTTTAGAGAGGTGGTACTCCTCTTTGGCTTGTGATCTTCGTTGAAATTTCAAATCAAGAATAATATAGGACTATGCCAAATAACATGAGTCCAAGTCTTCAATGCTCAAAAAAATTCAAATGTTGAAAAATAAATATATGTATATTAAGAGGGAGATTCCTTAGAAGTGGACTAGGAACTTCAAACATCACAAATGGAAGAAAATAAAATTGTAGATATCCTCACATCCATTATAGTTTAATAAATATCTAATCGCATTCAACATAAAAAGGAAATGGTCTATCACATGAGAGAACTTTGAAATATTATTACTTATAAAGATCAAAAAACGATTTTGATAGATTGACTTCAAATATTTTATATTCAAAACTTAGAATTATAAAATATAGTCAAAATCAATCCTGAATTAGTTCTATGGGATTTCTCAAAATAAAAATATTTCTTACAGTTCTTGGAATTAAATGTGTCTCTCCATAAGGAAATGGGATTGGAGCTCCCGTAAACCACAAATAAATATTTACAAGAAAAGTTTTGAAGAAGGAAGGGGTGGAGTGGAACATGAACAACAAGATCTCAAAAGAAGACAAGAAGGAGTTATCATAATTCGGTTATTCTTTTATAATGAAAGAATAAGTATAACGGGATGAAAAATGACAAAGAGGGAAATATTTGATTCAGTATAAACTTACTATGATGGATTCTCTCTCTCTTTACTTGCTTGTTGATGTGCCTTTTATATTTTTTCTCATTTGGGTGGTCGGTTGTAACTGATTCTATTGGTATTTCAAAAATCTTGGCAACATACTTTTTTAACCATTCTTCAATATAATCCCTTAACGAAGCAATGGTCACTTCTTGTTTCACTTTGATATTAAACAATTCACCCTCAATTTCTCTATATTCAATAGATAAATTTTTCAACTTATTTTCAATATCTTCATTTTTATTAGTATATTCAACAAGTCAACTATCAATGTCCTCATATGTGAACTCAACTATGCTATCAAATTTTACAGTCGATGCTTTCTTTAGGCCTTCGATGTAATACCATTGTTTCCCCCATATTGTAATTAATCATTACTTATGATTACCATGACATGGAATGAGAACAATGTAAATGCATTATTGTTTAGATTGCCAACAACTGACTATTGGGGTGTAGCCTTGAAGTACTAGCCATGATGCCATTAAAGGAAAGAGTGAGGAAACCTGTAGAGAGGGTTCATCATGCCAAGATGACCCAATCCTCTTTGCTAAAATATTTTATCTAGAATAATAAGCCTCATCCTGATACTAAGGAAAAATAAGTTAATGAGAAAAGGAATTATGGTTGAACAACCAACTACCCCAATGAATGGAAGAATGGAGGGCCTGGATGATGCTTCGGGGAAAACCCCCCTATACTGGGTCCAAGGTAAAGGAAGAGTGATAACTCCCTTAAAAGACTGGTCTACCCTTAAGCTACCCCAAAACCATCTAAACAAAGTGACGAGAGAGAAATGAAAGAGATTTAATGAGTGCACCTTTATTCATTGCAGTTGGTGTTGACCTCTTTCGCTCGTTTCTGCCTCCTAGATCATGATTTTCCTCCCAAAGTTGATCTACAAAAGATTAGGAATACAATGCAACAACATATGAAACCTCTACTAATCACTTTAAAGTTTAGACATAGATATAAATGCACAAATCAACAAAAACATGTAAACATAGGGTTTTGGGACAAGGATGAACTATTTTATTTAATTTTAAGATAAAAAGAATTACAACCTTTGTTGGCAACCACTCCATGAACCAAGTTTGGGCTCCTCTATCATGGCTCCAAGTGAATCAATCCCACATTAGCTTCTCACAACCAACATATCACCAAGGGAAAGAGAAAGGGTTGCATAAAGAGAAAGGCTGGAGGGGGAGGCTGAGGCTAAAACTCTGAATGTGATGCAAATCTTGGGCTATGAAAGGGAAGAGATTTTGGCAGAGTTTTCTTATTCTCTTGTTCATGTTCATAAATAACTCCCCAATATCTCTTTTTATATGAAAAAAATATGGTTATTCGGTTTGGGGATGGGCTAAATGGGGTAAAATGGTTAGGAAACCCTCCATATCCCATAAAGTCTGCTGAATTCTATGCAATTTTATGTTTTTTGCAAATTTTGGAGATAAACGTGAGATAAATAGCATGAAAAACATGTGTGTATGCAGGATAAATAACATGCAGAATGCATGTGTACGCAATATATTAGTGCAACAGGGCACACACACTATCCAAAAAATGGTTTTCTTAAAAGGAATCCTTAGCAGTTTTTTGGCAAAGTATACAAATGGAAGGGCCAATGTCTTGGATGCACAGATAAGAAATTTTTGACTATAACATATGCCCCCTAATGTGCAAGGTCATATGAGAAAGTGATGTCTGAAATAAATTACAATATATTTACACAGTGGGAAGACATGGAGTTGAGTGAGCCCGGGATGAGTGTTCATGAGCATGCCATATGCAAAATAATGATAATATCTCTGAGGTGGGAATACACATTCTCAAGATGAACTAAGCATGACTATCAATCAATTACACTGAAGATCCATGTCATATATGACTACGAGACAAAATATAAATGTCTATATAAAGTGTAGCCACGAACAATACACAACGGATCTACATATCGAGATCATCGGAAGATATAAAAGTACAATATGATATGCATCCTCGAGAAGCATCGATGCTTGTGGTTGGATATGAGAAGTTCATAGCTCGAGAAACAACTTGAATATTTTCAAAACTTAGGTAGGAGTACAATAGGAGTGTAATACTCATTACTTTGAGGTATTCAACATGTTGTCAAGGAAAGACTAGAGGATATCGATCATTAGGAACATAACTTCATTGATTTTGAATCTGAACTTGACTGGACTCTCGGGATGGCTGACTCATGAAATTCAAGAGATGAACTGTAGAATGGCTGACTCGGGTTGGATAAAACTTCCCTTGGACAAAATAACAACAAAATGACGAGACTCAGGCAACATAGTAATGACATAAGCCTGTGATGTAGGAGGAACCACAAACTCTCCATATATTTGGAAGAGTAACCAAATGGAGGAGGACACAACTCTATGTATGATAACAACTTCCTAAGGTCATACTAGATCCCAATGCTTGGTGAACAAATGTAAGGATGTTCTTTGTCCAAGGGAGACTATCATGTTTCCGATAAAAGAGAATGTATTTGTTTAAGGATAAATTCGTGAGTGCGGACACAGACCAATCTCCCCAGATCCACCTGGATCTGGAACAAAACGTGACAGAATACTACTCTTTCCCTAGATCTAGTTATTGAATGAACTAAGAGAAATGGATGGTGGACATAC
>SNQJ01S0044917.1:0-24272 GCA_010110895.2 Picea sitchensis
CTGTCATCAATCATGACGCATCATCATCAAGGTGAAGTGGTTCATCGTCATAAAATCCAGATCACTTGCGAGCAAGTGTCCTCAAAGAATAAGTTTTGTCAGTGCGCCAGAGCGGGATTGTTGGATCATGTTGTCATTGATGTCAATGGTTTGATTATTTGGGAGATTGTCGTATCATGTGTCATTAATACAAATGGTTTGATTGATTAATGGCATTGATTGATTTCAAGTAATTGATTGACTAATGATTGATGAGAATGATATATCTCAAAGTGGAAACCAATTGATAAAGATGGATCATTGATATGATGCATAGTCCTTGATGAGAATGATAGATGTCAAAGTGGAAGCCAATTGATAAAGATGGAACATTGATATGATGCATAGTTTAATATGGATCAATGTGTTTTCATTGATACATGATGATGCATAGTTTGTTTGATGAAAAGATGACGCATTATTGTCTTATCATGATTGATAAGGTGCACAAATGGATGAACTCCAAAGTGGTTCCCTTATGGTGAAATCCCTCATGGGAAGACGCTTTGCGGATTGAGTTATCCTAGAAGAATGACTGGAGGACCCATGCTTGTATGTGGAATAATGAGATGAAGATCAATGAAGTTGTTGGTGAAACTATTCTAGATGGATAGTGCTTTTCATGCCATTTCTGGTGGTATGTGGAATGTCACATAACTCCTCACAGTTTGAGAGTTATGGTATTATGAAGTCGGAGGACCCCCATATGAAGACTAGAAGCCCACAATGTCAAAGAAGTCAAAGTGACCTAAAAGAAGAAATCATTATTTAAATGATAAAGAAGTGAAAAAATCAATAAGAAATATTTAAATGATAAAATATTGGAGAACTTTCTATTTATGGAAAGTGGTTAACCCTAAAATAAGGAAAATAGGTTAACTAACCTAGAAATGGGTTAAGTGACCTAGAGGATGAAAGTATAAATAAGAAGATAGGATCACTTGTGAGATGTACATTTTTGGAGAGAATCCTTTGCTGTGGATCTCTTGAGAATGATTAAAGATCTATTCTGAGGAAGAAAGCGAGAGGAGGATCTCATGGATGCATCAAAGTTTCGGCAATGTCAAAGATCTTGATGGAAAAATTCTCGAAGCTTCAGAAACCCTAGTTTCTGAGGTATACGCGGGATGTAATGTTCCAGGGTGCGTACACACATAGGATGTATGAGGACAGGGTGCATAAAGTGGATAGAATGATGAAGAATTGTGTTTGAGCTAGTGCCAAGCTCTTGGATGATGAGGCAGGTTCCAGATCTGCATTCTATGGCCTCAGATTCATCACTGAGACACTGGTATGGTTACATTATTATCTTAATGGATACCATTGTTTGATGTGTTGTGAATGATTAGGGAATTCCTTTTATGTATTTTATGATGTGGTTCAGTTTGGTTGATTTGGTTGATGGAGTGAGCAATACCTATTTGATTCAATGGTGACATGATTGTTGTGGTATACTAGTTGTCTATAAATGATTGAGATGGCATTTATATTGATTTGTTGTGGAGAATGAGCAAGATATTGGAGAGCTTGGAGATGTTGTGACTGGTTGGTGGTCAGATTGGACAGTCAGAGATATAAAAGAATGATATATTGATTGTATAGAATCTGAGTTGATCTTGAAGGACAAAATATAACATCTCAGAAGGTATACGCATGTTGTTGTATACATTGGCCGCATGCATACGTGGGTTGTAGTGAGCTAGGGCATGTACACACGTTGGTTTCACTACTGACAGGTCACGTACCTGTTGACAGATTAATATATGTTGAGGATTGTTGCCTCATCTCAGTTGGTGTTGAGGGTGTAAGTTGAGTCTTGCATTATAGAGCTAGTGCTCTTGTAGAGTTGTACTCTATTCAGTTGTTGCTGGAAAACCCACTGATTGTTGTCCATAATAAAAAGAAAAATGGTACATACATATTGTGTTCTTTGTGTTTCTTATGGTGATGAATTGTTGATAATATATTGTTGATATATGTTGTTGATATGTGTTCACATCTAAATGGTTATAAATGACAACAACGAGTAATGAGTAAAAGTTGAATTCTAACTAATGAGTTTTGTGTAAGAGGGATTTTTTTGGAAAAAGAGCCCCACACTCATTCACCCCCCCTCTAAGTGTGGTAGGTGTGTCCAACATATTACTGCTAATTAAAATAGGGGGAATTTGTCCCAACCACTACTACCAATCAGAAACGCTATCAGGTAAAAGTAAAACTCAGGGGTAAGAACGTCGAAGCATTTAGTTAGTCGTCTAGCAAATTTTAATTCGATTGTCGTCAATGCAGAATCCAATATCTAACTGTCTAAAAAGGTAAGAAGTTGTTGTGTAAAGTAAATTTAAATTACCATTGCTGTAAAACTACGGTGCAATTACACATTGGATGACAAAAATAAATTGGAATGCGTGTAGATTGATAAGTCGATAGGTAATCTAAATAAAATACAATTGAATATATAATGCGTCTTTAATCAAATGTATGCACTGACTGTCAATTAAAAACAAAATGGGGAAAAATCCCAGAGAAGGTAATGCAACTTTCACAGGGAAGATTGCAGAGATCCCTGTTGGGTTTTGGTGGCCAAAAAATGCAGAGGTAGGTGTCACAGCTAATTAAAGGTTACAAATCGTAGATGGTAAAGGTGTCACAACAAGTCATGGCTACAATTCACAGATGGTAAAGGTGTCACAACATTTATATGGTTACAAATCGCAGAGGTATGGTGTCACAATAGTTCATGGTTACAAATCACAGAGGTATGGTGCCACAACAGTTATATGGTTACAAATGACAGGTTTATGGTGTCACAACACTTCATGGTTACAAATCACAGATTTTAAATCTTTCCATAATAAATTCATTGGGTTTAAACATTCAAATAATTTTACAGAGGTCATAACAAGAATATAACTTAATTCGTTGGGTTTATAACCTTAAAAGAAAATGCCCAGAAGTATAACTTGTCTTAGTCAAATATACACAGGCCATCTAAAATGTAAAGTGTGTAGCTGGTCAAGCTCCTGGTAATCTAAACAAGCTGATCAGAATTAAAAAAAAAAAATGTTGGGAAAAAATTTCTCCCCCAAATCAAACCAAATGCAGTCGAAGAAGTGGCAATCGCCAGGAAAACAAAATGAATAGAAGTCTTAATAAAGTGATGAATGCAGTCTGGCAATGGTGAAAGTGCAGTCTTAACTAGTGGTGATAAACGCAGTCTCAATCATCTTCAAAAAAAGACTACAGAGGTAGAAAAAAATGCAGGGAATGTCCAACAAGATATAAAAATGCAGAGTTAAAGAAAACTTTGCCATCAATAAAAAACTATAGGGTTAATTAAACGCATCAAGGTGCAAGACCACACACTACCTGGAACAATCAACAGGGGTAGACGACTGGCAGGAACATCCTGCCCTCATCATCCATGCACATAAACGCAAGGCATTTGGATCCATAGGTCTATTAACACCAAAGTGACAACCGTAGATCCAGCTCATGGAAGATTTCTTAGGCGTGGACTCATGAACTAGGAATGAAGGAAAAAATAAACCACAATCAACACAAATCAATAAACCATAAGACGGTCAAGACAGGCAGGGATCAAAGGCCATGGGAATCAATCAACATCGAGCTAAAGGCTATGGGGGGGATTTCAGTCATCAACTAGAATGCTAAGACAATATTTGTCTTTACCCAATTAAAGATACAGAACTAAAAGCATAAGTCATACTAACAATCTACCATGAAAAAATAAAGGAAGCGTATTATAGCCCAAGTTGCACACTCTATGTTGATGTCCTGTGCGCTCCGTACAACTCCCGCTTGTCAACCGATGAGACTTCACCAATACCTCCCAACCAACACTAGGGGTACTCTTCTTCCCCCTTAGCCTCCTGAAAAACAAAGGGGCCATGCACACTAACTAGAGAATCAACTATATCCTAGTTCGCCTCGCAAGGCTGAGCTACCACTCCTCACCGAGATGGGTATCAAAACTCCCACAAGATAAGTGAGTCAAGTATAAATTTCTGCAACATAATGATATGCATAACATAAGAGATCCATCATCCTTCTCCTCCCTCCATTATATAGAGTTTTGAAGTACTTTACTTTCCCAAAATCCCATTTAATTTAAAGTTTAATAATTTAATCCATAAAAATCCTCCCCATACAAGTGTCACCCATCCCCTTCATTCCTCCATAAATTAATTTCATTAATTAATTAATTACCCCTATTTCCCTCACCCACCTAAAATCATTCCTAGAATCACTCCTAGGTGTTCCCATAGTCCCTTACAAGTTTTAATGATTTTCCCCCTTATTAATTTACTAATTGAGTTTAATTTAGAAAGTTCTTAAATGCTAGATACCTCACTAAGTTAGACTTTCTTCTTTTTCCTTGTGTTTCCCCTTTCTTTTTATGTTTCCCTCTTTTTCCTAGTTTCCTAATTATTTTTGATTTCCCTCTTTCCCTTTTTATTTAAAACTTAATTTGGCAAGTGTAGAAAATTAACCTTTTCCCTTTTCCCTTTTTAATTAATAAATTTTAATTAGTATAAGTGACAAAACAATTATTTCCCCCCTTTTTTTTAAATTTTATCCCCCAAAAGATTTTTATAAATTAAAAGAATTACTCACCCCCTTCTCGACACATGATTAATGATGATTAACATTTTTATTTATTTTTTATTTTTACAAACATATTTTTCTTTTACCGCAAGTTTCACCTAGACCTAGATTTTAATTTTTGAGGCTGGGTGACATTTTATTAGGGAAATTGTTTTAAATTTTTCTTATCACGTTATTCATCCTAAGGCCATCTAGGTTTATTCATTTATTAATTAACAATGCAACGTGCCCTTCAGGATGCACTAGGTGCTCCAAGGGTTTCACTCGCCTCTTTCTGTTTCTCTCGCGCGACTTTCCCTTCAGGATGCACTACATTCTCCAAGGGTGCCACTCGCCTCTTTCCATTTTTCTTCCGTGACATACCCTTCAAGATGCACTACATGCTCCAAGGGTACCACTTACCTCTTGACTGACTTGGTAGACATCAAAAACCCCTGGAGTCAATACTCCTCCAGGTGATCTTGTGGGAGACTAAGGGCCTCTAAGGAATAAGGACCCTGCCTTATTACGTGCCCCTTAGAATCATCATGAGAGACTGTTGCAGTCTTCCCTCATGGCATTGTGGGTCCTCTCAAACTAGGTAATTGTTAACCTACAGTTCGAGCCATGGACAAAGTGCTAGTAGGTTGTGGCATGGTTGTTGTCCACACCTCTCCCTCAACGTCTTTGGTAGTCGTGCATGACCCATCTACTCCACTTGTGAGTCTGGTTGGCAAGCTATCGTTAGCCTCCATCATCAATGAATCATGTCATAAATATATCCATAATCATATCATCTAATCAGATGCACTAATATCAAATATAAAACAATCAAACCCCAATAGTTCACTCCCCAACTCGATCCAGAGTCCAAGGGGTTCCATCGATGCCTCTGCGTTCTCGAGGTCCAAAATCCTACACACTCAATAAAACTGAGTCAATAGGACCTGTCTGTGTCAATGCAACAAAACAACATGTCATCAACCCATAACGCCTCATAATCAAAATCAAATTCTTAATAGTATAATAATCTAGATCACTTGCGAGCAAGTGTCCTCAAAGAATAAGTTCACTCAATGTGCACAAGAGAAGGGTGTTACAATATGCGTTCCAATGAATTCTATGTATATGATCAAGGAATTATACAATAAAAGCTAAGATACCTTTATAGGGAAGAAATATATTGTTGCATTATATTATATGGAAAGTGGAGAATACAACCCATGCCTTGATGTTGCAAGGTCCCTTTTGATGGATCTTTTCTCCAACACACACACCTTGCTCCAATGCATTTGATGAATAAGATCCACGATCTAACTTAGAGAACTAAAGCAAATCCCTCAAGTAATAATCTGTAGTAGAACTCTTCATGCATATGCAAGCCCTTGCAAACCTTTGCCTATTCAACCTTCGCCTTTTCCATGAGACATCCCTCTCTATATAGTGTGAAAGGGATATGTATGAGGATATTAGGATGATCCCACTAAATCAGAGAAACGAGTAAGATCCAAACTGATCGGAGGCCACCTCATCTTCTAGAAGATTCCCTTCTAGAACATTCATGAATTTTGTCTTTTCCTTCTCTTAAGCATTGTTGCACCCTATGTACAAGAAGCATGCAACAACGTCGCAACACAATTTTAGTGCAGAGTGCGACGATCAGGTGTCATCACACCCCATGCATATAGCAGGGTGCGACGACCTTCCTTGTTATGATTTTTGAAAGAGGAAAACTAAACCACTTTTCTTATGGAGAAACAATCTTTTAATATTTTCAGGGAACATGAACACATGTTGTCAGTTGATCACTGAGGTGACCAAAATAATGTGTAACACCCAATACAATACCTCCACTACACTAGTTTCACATGGCAGTCAGGGGGGGCATACTCCATCACCCTTACACTCTGAACAAAGGGTTAGAGGTTCCATTACGCTCGAAACATTCAGCCTCTTACTTTTCTTTCGTTAATATTTCCTCCATGTATCTCTCCCTGCAACCTAGTTACTTTGTAGCGCCTTCTCAGGAATAAAATAGATAGAACAAAAGGCATGTGGAATTCCAATGTATCCATAACAAGTAAGGTTTTCTACCCGTAAAACTTTGGATTCGTAAGAGACTATGATACTATGTTTTATTTCTCTGTTTAAATTTTATGCCTCTTGTCCTGTGTATTGTTGAGTTCTCCTAACAGTTTGAAACCCATGGCTAGAGTACCACTGTGTGTTGTTTGGGTACATAACTATGTCCTTTAAGTTTTGTTTCCACTCCCGGTTAATGTTTAAACGAGGGTGTTAATAATCCTGTGAGCTATTGACTATGAGGTTCAGAGTGTGGGAAAGAGACTTGGTCATATGCTCTTGAGTTTTTCCATACAGCCTGTTCCCTCTCCATATTCAACCATCAAGCTAATTCGCGACATAGCCCAAAGTTTAACCATTATACTTAACCGTCATATATATATATATATATATATATATATATATATATATATTCTTTGGGTTTCTAGGACTTGACTGTAACCCTCTATGCTTGTTGTATTATAGTTATATTGTGATCCTTGATGGTTTTTGTGTAGCTTCTTTATGTTCAAGATCAGTCCACTTTGTGCGATGTAATGTTGGTACAATGGTTTCTTTAAATGATATATTTATTCTGTTGCAGCTACTCATTGGTATTTTTATCTCCCTAACAAAGAGCTTTTCCCAAGTTCAATGAGGAAACATATAGATCTATCTTCTTCAAGGGTCATCGATATCTTTGTAATTCTTTCAATTGATATTTCGGTTTCCTAAATTTGAAAATACATCAATGTACTGTGAAGAAATACTTGTAGGTCTATATCCTTTAAATTCTTTGTTGTTGTCTCTGTAGTTAGACGTATACTGGGTTTTCGGTGATTATTCTCTATAACCAATCTTCACAAATATTTTTGGTACTTAGTCTCTATACTAGCATTGGTATGTACTTCTTTGTAACTACTTATCGTAATTACCCTCTGTGATTCTTGCCTCTGTATTAGCACTGGAAATACTCCTTTGTAATGGTTCTTCAAATTACTCTATGTAATTTTAACTCTATATAGCACTGGTAAATGCTTCACTGTAACAATTCTTTACAATTACTCACCGTAACGATTTTATCTCTTTATGGGGCTTCACGATAACTAAACTTTGCTATTACTCACTGTAATTTTTATTTGGTTTAAGTTTATGGATATGTTTTTTTATGATGGATCCATCTTCTTGCGAGGGAACCCATCAGCCTATTGTTCGTGTACTCCTCCTCCCGAGTCGCGAACTTCACTTCGCAAGGATCGAAGGGATGGTCAGTCCCAAGATAAATACATTTCCTTTCTCATATTGATTTATCTTATTCCTTTGAATATAATTATATGGTATCATAATCCTATACCGGTTTCCGTTTTGTATGTTAAACTCAGATGCCGCGATTCTGTGAAGGGGAACATCCATCCTGGAAAAGGTACTTCGTGTTCCACTCCAGTATGCTCTCTTGCTGAGAATTTCTTTCATAGTTCAAAGAAAATATTTATGTTCACTTACCTCTGTTATCGACAATTGATGTTGTTTAAATATTCTTTTGAAAGTTACCAGAGTTTTATTCGACATGTATAACCATGTCTGCATTCATATTTTACTTGTGGAAAGCTTTGAAAGTTACCAGAGTTTTATTCGACATGTATAACCATGTCTGCATTCATATTTTACTTGTGGAAAGCTACAATGGCTCTGTATACAACAGTCACCTACCAATATGCATAGACAAATTTGGTCATAATGATCTCTGAGATTTATTGTATCATATAACCAATTTTTTGAATGTATATAAATATATATGTATATATGGGACTTTTAAATAATGTTTTTTGTAATCCATTAAGATTGCATCGGTCTTTATTTACTTCACTAGTTTGAATTATATAAGAAGTAAGACTACATAATTTACTTATTTTGCTTCTATAAAATTTGTTTGCATCGGTTTCACTTGTTTCTTTTCTGAAGTAGTTTATTTTGTGTGGTAATTTAAGAAGTAGTAAAATCAATAAATCTACTATGGACATGAGGCATAACCATACATATTACTATCTATATATGTATCCATTAAACATATAACACTTAAGAAAAAACAATACTAACGAGTAATTTAACTAGTGGACAATTCCACAAATATATCAAGGCCATGAGGCACACTTACATAGATTATCATTCATATATATATATATATATATATATATATATAACATCAACTAGATAACCCTTTATAAAATGAAAGTACATATTTAAGATACATATATGAGCAATTGATGTCGGGAAACAAATGGAATAACCACATTCCACCCAACTGTAGATGTAGAACAACCACATTTACTTCTTATGATCACCCCCTAGCCTGACCATGAATCCATAAGGAAAAATTGAGCATCACTCTTTAGCCTCTGTCTCATTGAACAATTCAGAAAAATGTTTGTGTAACACCAGATGTGCTCATAACAAAAAAATAATTTATTTTCCCCAACATACTAAGCAGCGTCCTGCCTCCCACATATGTTATTTTTATATCATTCCTAGGAATTTCCATTCATTTCCCTCCTTGTAAAACTCACATATTTACAAATACCTTATTTCTAGGCGCTGCGAGTGACAAAACTCAACTTCAGAACCTTGTAAAAATCAGCTTTGAGTTAACTTAACCCTGTTACCGACTCATGGAGTCATAGTCAATTATTTTTACTTGGTTGTTCCATCTGTTCTCCAATGTTAAATTTATTAAAAATGTTTTTCTCATACATGTGTCCATCAAAAGAAGACACTGGCAAGTCAAACATTTCTCCAACAGTCATAAAATAATAATTAAATACTTCAAAAATCTAAAATTCGAATTTGCAAAAATGGAAATTTGTTTTGAGAATAACAACTTTGAAATAATTTAATTATGAATAATTCGAGGAGATCAAATCCTCTCCATTTTAAGTATAAAATTGTCCCTAGTGTTCAAGTCATCTCTTAGAACATAATTGGATAATATTTTCGCATATCTTCTTGCAATTCCCAAGTAGCCTCCTCAGGACTAAAGTGCTTCCATTACACTTTTACCTTGGATTTGTTACGAAATATTGTTTCTTTCTTGTACATAATGCATCGACATTCCTCTTGAAACTCGCCTTATGGTTCCACTCGCACCATGTTCCAATCAATGATGTGAGTAGGATCATGAATATATATTTTTAATAGTAAAACATGAAAAACATTATGAACTTTTAAATTTGCAGGGAGTGTTAGTTCATATGCCACTGGTCCAATTCGAGTTAATATCTCAAAAGGACCACAAAATATTAGCACCAACTTGGAACAACTTTGTAGTTTAATGGAGCTTCTCCTTGCTTTAATTTTGAGATATACATGCTCTCCAATTTTGAATTGTTGATGTCTCATTTTCAGATCTGCATAGTTTTTTTTCCGATCTTGTGCCTCTTTCAAGATTTGTTGTACCTTGTTAACCATACTTTCAATTTCTTGGTGCATTTCTAGTCCAACCATAACCCTGTCAACTAGATTATCCCAACAGATCGAGGTTGTACATTTCCTTCCATATAAGACATTGAAGGGACTCATATTAGATGATGCTTGATACCCATTATTGTATGTGAATTCGACTAAATGTAGACACTCTTCCCACTTAGGTTGTTTTGTCCTTACATAAATTCACAACATGTATTCTATAATTTGATTCGTTCATTATTTTTTTCCATATGTTTGTGGATGGTAACTTGTGTTGAAATTCAAATTAGTTTTTAAACCTGTAAACAATTCTTTCCAAAATTTGGATGTAAATTTGACATCTCTATCTGAAATCACCATCTTAGGAACCTCGTGCAACCTAAATATTTCTTTCATAAAATAATCAATGATATTAATCTCTTTGTAAGTAGATTTCATAGTTATAAAATGTGCAGACTTACTCATCATATCAATTACTACCATAATTGAATCATTTTTTCTTTGAGTCTTAGGCAAACCTATGATTAAGTCCATTGAAATAATTTCTCACTTCTATTCGGGTATGGGAAAAGGTTGTAACAGACCTATCGGATGTTGATGCTCAACCTTTACCTATTGACAATCTAAACATTTAGACAAGTATTCAGTTGTTTCAATTTCCATGTTAGGCCAATAAAACTATTTTCTTAAGGCTATAATCATTTTATGGTATCCTCGATGACGAGAATATGGGTTTTTGTGTAACTCATCAATAATTATCATCATCAATTAAGTATATTTAGGTACATATAACTTTTTTTTTAATTTTAACAACTCACTTTTATCTATACTGAGATCTGTACTTTGCAGATTTTCCTCATTTCTTTTTAATTGTTATGTTGTTTTGATGTAATTTTCATCATTTCTACTTGCAGATTTAATCCTATCCTCAATATCATATCAACTTTGTTGATAATTACTTCATATATTTCATTGGTCCTTCGAATTAATGCATCTGCAACTTTATTTTATTTCCCCTCGATGCGTCACACTTCAAAATTGAACTCACTTAAAAAGATCAACCATCTTTCATGTCTTGCATTGAGATCTGGTTTATTGAACAAGTGTTTTACGCCACTTTTATCTGTTAGTAATAGAATTTTTCTTCCCATTTAACAATTCTGCCACATTTTTAATGCATGAATTACAGTTGCTAACTAGATCGCGAGTTACGTAATTTCATTCATGTTCCTTTAATTTGCATGATTCGTAACAAATGATATTTCCATCCTCTCTTAGCACTCCTAATAATCCTTCTTTACTTGCATCCACACAAACTGTAAATTCTTTATTTGGGTCTTCCACTTTAAGGATCGACACTATAGTTAATAGTCCTTTTAATTTATCAAAATTGTCTTGGCATTTTTTAAACCAATTAAATTGTGTTCCCTTTTTCTGCGATGATGTAATCGAATAGGCGATTTTGGAAAACCCTTCGATAAACCTCCGACAATAGCAGGTAATAACCATGAATGACCTTATGTTTTCTACATATTTAGGAATAGGTCACTCCATAATGGCTCTAATATTTTCAGGTTCTATTGCAATGCCATCTTCTGATATTACATGCCCTAAATATTGTATCTTCCTTTGGTAGAAATCACATTTATCAAACTTAGCATATAAATTATGTTCTCTTAGAGTCTGTAAGACTATTTTCAAATGTTGTTCATGTTCTTATTCAATTGTTGAATAGATTAGTATATCATCGATAAAAATAAACACGAAATTATCCAAATACAGGGTGAATATACTATTCATCAAACACATAAAAGTTGTTGGTGCATTAGTTAATCCAAACGAAATCACTACAAATTCATAATTTTTGTAATGTGTTCTGAATATTGTTTTGTTTACGTCTTTGTCCTTTATCCTAACTTGGTGATAAGCAGATCTCAAGTCTATTTTAGAGAACATTTTTGCTCCTCCAACCTAGTCAAAGAGATCGTTGATTCTAGGTAAAGGGTATTTATTTTTAATCGTCATTTTATTCAATTGACGATAATCGATACATAATCTTAGCGTTCCATATTTATTTTTAACAAAAAACACTTGTGCTCCCTAAGGTGAAACACTTGGTCCGATGTATTCTTTATCTGTCTATCGATAGAGAAATCTATCTCTCTTCTTGGAGTTACTTATGGTATCTCTTCTACGAATACATATTTAAACCCCTGAAGGACTACAAAGTCTTCCAAACTTGGTTTCTTTTCTTTTTCAAATGGGTTATTTACTTGAAAAGAATAAACTTTGAAACCCTTATTAATACATTTATTGAATTGCGTTGTTGATATTTGTCTAACAGAAACTGGTTTTTTGATTCCCTGTATTGTTCTTGCTATATTATTTTCTTGTATATGTAATATTTTTCATAATAGTTCAGTATCACTTTATGTCATTCTAACCAGTCCATGTCGATAATTATGTCATACGACCCTAAAGGTAATACGTTCAGATTTAGCTTTGTATTGTGACCATTTATATTGATTTCACAATTAGAGACAAATTATGTTACCTTTCTTTTTGTTCTTGTTGCTAGTTGTACTAACAAGGATTTAGCATGTTTTACCTTCTTTAACTTGTTCGATTCTACTAAGTTTGGGAAAATGTAACTTAGACTAGCTCATGGGTCAATAAGTATAGAGACATTGTTGTTATAAATTTTACCTTCAATTTCCACAATAGTGGATTGATTATTTGCTTGTCTTCCATCCAAAGATGCATTGATCTTATGCATGCTTCTGCCAATATCTCCAATTGATGAAGCCTCTTGAATATTGTGGACCAATGTCCTTGCTAATAGGTTTAAGCATGGACAATTTCTTCGTAGGTGGGGTTCTCCACACTCCCAACATTTCAATGGTTCTCTTGGACTTTCCCCTACCTTCTTGAATCCCAAATTGACTAGTTTATTTCCCCCTTGAGTATGTTGTGTGTTAGAGGGATATTACTTCCTTTGGAATCCTTTGGTCATGTTATGGAAAGGGACCGGTTGGAAGCCTTTCTTGCGTTGATTTAATTTATCCCTCTTCTTATCTTTCCAAGCTTTAGGAGTTTCATATCTCTATTTATATTGTTCCTAACACATTTAGGCCTTTCTAAATACCTAATTTAAAGACTTAAGATTATCAAATTCAATTATGTCTATAAAACTATGGTAGACAACTTAAGAACCTTTGAATTTTTACCTTATCTTCTTTGATATAGGGCACAAACCTCAACAGATCTACAAATTTATTAATCAGAATATCCCATGGCCATTTTTCCTATTTGCAGTTCGTAAAATTCCTTAGTTTTTAATAACTTCGATAGGTATTGTTTCTTGAGCCAAGATTCCGACTATTCCATCTGTTTTTCTTTCAATCCTTTGGCTAGCTTCAAGAGCTACCAAATACTAGATTTTCATTTTAAGTTATAAATGGTTATTCTAAGCTTTATATTACTAGAGTAATTATAAATTTGAAAGTATTTATTATATGTATAACAATCAAGGTTTAGCTTCCTCACCAATCTTTGTATGTATAGCAATCAAGGTTTAGCTTCCTCACCAATCTTTGATTCCCCATCGAAGGTGGAGGGTTTTATCTTTTTGAATTCACCTTTGAGGTTATTCAACTGTTTTCTCTTCTTTCCTATAGATGCCTTGTTTTTTTTCATGTGTGTGTCCTCAGAAGAGTTGTCTTCTTCTCCTTTTGTTTCGTGGCTAGAATTCTTTGAGGACATTTTAGTCAGCTCCTCTTCCATCTCATTATTTATTGGAATTTCTTCTCCTTTTGTTTCGTGGCTAGAATTCTTTGAGGACTTTTTAGTGAGCTCCTCTTCCATCTCATTATTTATTGGACTCTTCTTTGTTGCTATACTGTGTAACAACATTTCATTTATTTCCAACTGATCTTCTTGATTTTTCTTTAACTTTTCATTACCATCTTTAAACACCTGGAATTCCACAATAAAATTCATCATTGTTTCCAATACTTGGGTGGCTGAACTTCCCTCACTTTGATGTTATGGATCTCTAGGGAGCTCTTGATTGTGGTTTCTATCACGTATGTCTCCTTCTTCATTCTACTTTCACATTTTCACAAAAGACAAAAAAAAAATGTTTATAAGAACAAATATTATTTGTTAGATTTTTCCTTCAACAAAAGTAACTTTCTAGTGTTTCCTTTGTGCCTAACTATTGTAAACAACAACTATGATACCATATGTAATGTACCCCAAAATTTAGCTACAAAAAAAAATTATAAAGGGGAAACACCTATGAGACTTGTTTTCAATTGAAATCAATAGTTCTCCCTCGAAATTCAGAAAAGAATGGAGGATATATTCAGGAAATACAAGTGGGCATTGGTTTATATTGATGACATCCTAATTTGTTCCAAGAACTTGTGGGAACATTAGAAGCATCTAAATGAGTTTTACAAACTTGTCTATCAACATGGTTTGGCTTTTTCAAAAATCAAAATGGATATAAGAAACACTGAAATTGAATTCTTGGGTTTCAAAATTAATAAGGGCCAAGTTATACTTCAAGACCATGTCTTGAAGGTGGTTTCCCATTTTCAAGATCAAATCCTAGAAAAGATACATCTACAAAGGTTTCTGGGAAGCATGAACTACATCAAGCCATTTTACAAAGGTCAAGATGAGGATGTCTATGTTCTTCAACAAAGTTTGAAGAAAAATCTTCCCAATTGTAATCAAGAAATGACTAAAGTTGTACAAAGAATAAAAGAAAAAGCTTATTAACTTCCTACATTATCTCTACCACAAGGCGTTGGTGATCTTATTATTGAGATGGATTCCTTGAATAATTCATGGGGTGGTGTTCTCATCCATAAACCTGGAAATAATGAAGAAATTTGTGGATAATGAAGAAATTTGTGGATATGCTTAAAGATCCTTCAAGGGTATCGAATTGAGTTACCCTTCTAGCCATAAAATTCTTACAGTAAAAAAGATTGTAAACCATTTTAAGTTTTTTTTTGTTTTTTAAGCCAATGACGTTTGCTATTAGAACAGACCTAAAAATTATGCCTAACATTTTTAAAAATGAAAATCTTATGGATGAGAATAGGTCAAGAATAATGAAATGGTTCTTATGGTGGCATAGCTTTGATTTTGACATTGTTTATAAGCTTGGCCATATAAATTGTATTGTTGATATGCTAACCAGGGAAGAACAACAACCAAGTATGAATATGTTTATAGGAGGAGCATCATCTAGTTACTCAGACAAAAGAATGGGCATCAAACATGCCAGAAAAAACACAAAGCAAAGGAGAATTTACAAGGACCCTATGAGTATACAGGAAAGGCAAGGATTTCTGGAATATGCCAACAAATAAGTTACAGACCGAAAAATGGCCATTACTACAATAGAGCAAATCCATAATTCCCCTATGAAAATTGACATCCTCGAAAGGTGGGAGAAATATGTACTTTTAGGCCTCGAAGATGCTTAACACAAGCTTAAACAACTTAGTGATGTTTGGCTAGATACAGCTGATACAGATGGGAAAAACATGTTTTATGTTGATCTTGGCCCTGGCTACTTAACCTCGAGTAGTTATCATTTAATCTTGCAATTTTGCTCGGGTCCCTTAAAGTACCTCCACAATTGTAATTTGGTCCTAGATTCGTGTTCTTTGTCCTTGTGTCGGCTCGGGTCCCCATATGTCCATCAGGACCACTTAAGGAACGAGATTATGGCAGTGAAGTCCACAGTGTCACTCTGAATCTCTTTTTTGACTTATCGGTGTAGATTTTAGTCACCGGTTGTACCAGATGTTACGCTATAAATAAAGGCTCTCCCATCGGAGAAGGCATCGATTATGCATTGTGAGTCTTGTGTCTTAAGAGCTCTGTGTATCCTTATATATAACTAAATATATACTATTTTATAAAACCCAAACATCTTCATCCTTTTCTGTGACCAATAAATCTTACGTTAAAATACCTCTATGATATGTTGGTAGAACCTCTTGCGCACTGTATATACAAAACCAACCTCTTAGACGGAGTAGCAGCGAAGGTTTTATACGATATTAGTTTTTAGCTTCTCCAGATTCTGACTCAAAGGATATCTGGATAACAATCTTGGCGTGACAGCTATAATTAGATATAAGACAAGGAAGCTCACGCGCACCGTGCAGAGCTCACTTATTCAGCTTGAAATAGAACCTGTCTTTATCTTTCTCTTTCTCTGTATCCACCCACTTAAGAGAACTAGGACAAAACATAACATCTGTATAGGGTTTTTCCTGTAGCTTAACTGGTTATTTGTTCTGTTTTAGACTCTGCATATATCGTGGGTTGGATAAGAGGTACAAAAGCAATAGGCTGTTGGCARCCTACTGGTTATCTATAACTGCCCAAAAGTATAGACCGAAGCAATCGTGTAATTCAGTACTTTGATGATGAAAATCTTGACAAGAATGACAGATAATCTTGACCAGAAACAACGACATATTTGGTATCAAAGACGGGTCCTGCAAAGAAAACTCTGTGAGCATTCATTGATTAATGTACTATCTATTGACGCGTTCGAGTTAATGGAGATGCCTTTGTCAGACAAGGAACGGGAAGAGAGGATCTGAGTCTGTCGGCGAAATGGCTGCCTCTACTGTGTTTTGTTTTAGTTGGTGTTTGGCTAAATAATATGAAATGGGAATGGGTTAATTCGGGAGCAATTTTTCCTTCTGAGTTATTTTTTTTAGGTGTTTGGCAGTTCGTCTTTAAATTTTCTGTCAATCCAGAATTTTGATCGATTTTTTGAGCATTTGGGTTAGTTTAAAATGGAGCAAAACCTTTAAAATAAAATTTTGAAATGCATGAAGCTTTGATCCATACAAAACTCAAAATAACCTTAAAAATATAACCTATTCAAACCCAAAAACTTATTGAAAAACGAATCTGTTTGCTCCTAGTTATCCTAATCCAAATGAAATGAACCTAAATGAAATGAACCTGTATAACAACGGCATGAGTGAACGTAAAAGATCATATAATAACTATGCAAGAATTGTTCGTTACCGTGCAAATAATAATGACGATAACAATACATCATACAAGCTGTTCTTCCCACTCATGACCAGGGTTGGAATTTCAAACTTTTAAAGTTCGTTACTATTCTAATGATCGATCGTTTGGCCAGTTTTTGTCAGTTTTAAAGAAAGAGGTTGACGGTTTACTGAGATTTTTAACTGTATTTGACCGGCAATTTGCTCGTCAAATTCCATCCCTGCTCATGACCATGAAGGAATTCAGCATGCATAAGTCAATTTATTCAACTTGTCTGCAAACCCTTTGGTCTTGTCAACTTGTAACATTGTAGTCATGGAGCTGAAGATCTCTCGTCTCTCTTCCACATCAACAAGTGTAAATTCATTTTAACTTCTCCTTTCCCATTACATATTTTTTATACAGTGAGTGGGTCTATTGGTTAAGAACATGTGTTTCCTCCTAAAAGGTAGCAATTTCAAAACTAGAGAGGTAGGGTATATAAAAGTATGTAGACTTAGATAAACAAGGAAATCTCATACACCAATTTGATGTAATTTACGGGTGACCTTAAAAAATAGATTATTATTATTATTATGATTAATATTATTTTATTTTAATTATTTTATAAAATAAAATTCACATAAAAATTAAATAAATTTCACATAAAAATTATATAAGAAAATTCATAAATATTTTATTTTCTAAATTTTTTTTTATCTATTTATATGATTAATAATTAATTAATTTTCTAAAAAATATTAAACAAAAACTTATATCTATAAAATCAAGTTTCTAAACATATTCATTCCTATTTATGTTGTTAGTAACTAAAATACATGTATAAATTATAATTTCCATCCATATCTATACTTAAAGTGGTTCATACCTTTTACCTCCTTCTACCTATGTTTGTTTTTCCCTTGGGGTATCCTTTTCCTATGACCTCACCTTAGTAGTATAGATGTGGGGTGGTAATATCTTTGTCAAAAATCTCTGCATACCGCATTACACCTAAGTCTATCATGCGGATGTGGTGAGTGAAATCCTCATAAATTTTTCCATATATGTGCATCTCACAAACCTATAACCTGCATCCTCACATTCCCACATCCCACAAACCCGCATACCCACATCCTTGCATTCCATACTTCAATTTTTTTCCAGTTGTCTAGGTAGCTCATGTGGAAGGATGACCTCGACACAAACCCCCTCCCAATCATCCTTCTTCCTACAACCCGCATTCCACAGCATACTCTTGATTCTCGCACATGTATGCCACATAATCCAATGCCCACTTTCCACATATGATAAGATTGGGATTCTCAAGGTAATCCTAGCATATCTATCGCACAACTCCCACATCATGCGAATGGTTGTTGTTAATTAATGAGGATTAATTCACGCACATTTCACTTGATCCTCCTGTACGCAAATGACAGTTACCATTTAATGAACAACATGCACCAAACGTATGAAGGGAAAATTTGAACAGTGAATTGACCCCTAATTTTTGTTATTAAGGGGTGCCTATCAAATAGAAAATCAAAGTTACACATGTCATTCTCACACTTACCCAAGTGCATTGGAAGTGGAAGAAGATGGAGAACAAGAAGAAGAGAGAATCATTCTGTCGAGATACTGTGAATTCATTGGTTCGTGAACGTAGGGATTTTCAAGGATCTATAGGTTACAAGTGGTATTCTAAGTTCTCTTTGAAGGACACTCTCAAAACTAAAGTTTGGACATCAGGGATAGTGAAAGTCAGATGCGTGCCCGAGGCATTCGATTTCAAAGAAATGGTCACCTGGTGCACTAAGAGATTTAATTCAAAGCATCGACTCGTTAATGTTAAGGAAAGAAAAATAACGTCTATCCCATTAACACCGAATACTTTTAGAAGGATGTTACGTCTCCCAACACAAGACATAGTATTGAAGCTTCTTGAAGCGGATTCCTTCTTGGATGGTCACAGTGGTGGCATGTGTTTGTTCAAGGAATTATTGGTCCAACCCTTGGTGGGATCCTTGAACATCAATGAAATCAACAAATGCATGTTGGCGCAACCGTTTAAAGAATTCAACTAGATTTTTGCAAGATTAGTGGGTCAAGGCACAACAATGTATATCCCCAAGTATATTTTATATGTGCTCCATTACTCASTAAATCTAGGCGCCATCTTCAATTGGGCTTAGGTTATYTCGAACGAGATTTCTCATAAATTGTCTAGTTTCATTTAGACTAATAGGTTCTRCATGAACTCTTACTTGGTTCTTGGTTCTTTCTCTTGTTTACTATAATACATTTGAGGGCATGCCCCAAAGGAGCATTGTCAATTTTGAAGAAGACCCCAGTCAATTTTTGTATCCCACAYTATGGAAGAACAAGTCCCCATTTTATTTTTACCAAATCCAAGATTTATTCATAAAGGAGTGTAGAAGCATGCTCACAGTGACTAAGCTATATAGGGTAACAAAAGAAGCCATGGATTTTCTCAGGGGGAAAGGAGTGTGTATTTGAAGAGTAGTTCACATATTTAAGGCTCTTTAGCTTCAAAGTGAATCCCCTACTTCTTCCCCAATTGTTGTGTGACATTGTTTTGGTGTATGAGTTGTGTAGACAATACAGGACATGGTCCTTATTATTTGATAATAAGAGAAAGAGACAATGTATTCCCATGCCCTTCAAGATTGTCAAAATTATAGTCAAAATTTCATCAAGTCTGACCAAGATGGCATGATTCTTCGAGTCCTTAAATATGAAAGAAGAAGAAGCTCATAGTGTCTTTGATCTGAAAGGTATTTTCATGGATCATATGGCATCAATCTATTACACCTTATTTTTTAATAGGGTGAAATAAATTACAAAAGGAGGCAATGACAATGAGGATTCTCATGTCAAGGCGAAGGTGACAACTACCCTGAGAAAAATTTATCCCAAAAAGAAGAAACAAGCGACCCGTGAAGATGCACATACAACGGAAACTTCAAATGTTGGTGCAGTAGAGGTCTCTCCCCTGGAAGAAAAAATGCATTCATAACATAGAAAAAAGGGTAGATCCACAACTAGTGTTGAGGGTTCCATAGTGCACCACCCCAATAACAACTTATCTTCAGGTCATAAGTGTGAGGAGATTAATGCTGGCAGAAGAGAGAGTAATGAGGGATGCATAGGTGATGGAGATGATGGGGACCCCACTCGATACAATTGGAGTCAAAAAATATTGTTACTCCTATTCCCAAGAGAAAAATGAACCCATATGGAGGTGTTTCTCCAGATCCCAGTAGCTTAGAATTGAACACGACTGACATGGAAGTTGATGAACTAAATAACATGTTCGCGTGAGCTATAGTACAATTAGAAAAGAGTAAGATGATAACATAGAAGCTGGTCGAGAAGGCGCCAAGTAATTTTGAGGATTTTGTGACTCTTCATCATGCCATAACGTAATAGTCTAAAAATCTTCATACAAAAAGAGTTAATATGAAGGATAAAAAGGTGATGGGAAAGGTGAGCTATGAATAATGAAATTGAAGTCAAGGGATTGAAACCTTCATGGTTTCTCGAGTTTCATCAGGCTACAGATGAGGAGTTGTCTCACTTGATAACAGAGTAGGAGGTAGAGAATGCAAGATTGAAAAGGAGGGTAAATAAACTTGAAGCTTCCCTTAGCCTAAAGCCACTATTTGTAGATCCATTATTTAAGATATTCCCTAAAGAAGTCCCTGAATAAATGATTGGATCAAGCTCCAAAGTCACTAGAGATTCAAAAATGCTAATGGGTATCAGGACATATGTGGTTGAAAACATTGATAAAAGAATCGACATCATGTAGGAAGCTTGGGAAATTGTTTTCAAAGTAGGTGTCGTAGTCAGAACAATTCTCTCTGTTAGGGGTTATCTACAAGAGGATTTGCAGAACAATGTGTTGGAATGTATTTTAATACTAAGAGGGGGGGTGAATCGGTATTGATACCTTTTAACAATTTTTAAACAACTATTCATTAACTTTATTGATCAACAAGAAACTTCAGTAAATAACATCAATAAATATAAAATCAAATTACAAATTACAAGTTTTATATGAAGATTGATTTAGAGCACCAACTCTCGGAGACAACAATCCCCTTGTTTAGGGCACCAACCCTAGGAAGCACCAACTCCCCCTTTATGTCATGGCTCCAACCCTAGGAAGCACCATCTCCCTTCTTTTAGGGAACCAATTCTAGGAACCACCAACTCCCTCTCTTTAAACTTTTATTTGGTAAAGGATATTAATCCTTCCTTGCTCCTCCCTTCCACCCTCACTTTATAACTATCTTCGTCTTTCTTCCTTGGACTCTGCAAATTCTATCTTATCTTCAGATGTAGACCACAAAGACATTTTTATTTCACCATACATTTATGGTTATATAGTATTCCAATAGGTATGAAATTGAACAATTGTGTCTTTTTAATAATGAACCATTGCACCTCTTCATTTCATTAACAAAAATGGTAACTTTTTTTTTATTAATTGATTTTCAAACACCAAATTGGACAATGATTTTTGTACAAACATTTTGGAGCGATGAAAATGAATTTTAAAATTATACAACATGGGTTTTGTGCAAAACATGCCCAATTAGATGACACATAGGTCGTTTCCCCAGAAAATGTGTGAGGTGGATGGTATGGGTTGTTCTTTGAAGGCAACTTGCTCAGATTTATTCTTGTGACCACCTTCTAAACTTGCCAAATGAAGCATCCACTTCAACAGTAGATATTTGGTCACATATCCACATGATCGATAGCTATGACCGAGATCTATGTCCTTGGTTCTTATCCTATTGAGAACCTATTATTCATGCACTTAATCCATGTAACCCAATGCTATGAACGCAGAATAAAAATGGCACTTAATCTCCATGTTCCTTACACATTTTGTCTTCATCGCCCATGTGTTCATAACCTGTGACTGGGGGTTGGAACCAAGTCCTCCAAACTTTGTCCTTTGGGCTATTCTCCCTTTACAATATTGAAACTCTCTTGGATTTTGACCTACCAAAGTGGTCATAAAGTAATGTTGGTTTCTTACTATCGATTGACAACTCCCCCTTATGCTATCCTTCCACCAGCTCAATCCAACGTCTATGACTTAACTAAGTGTTGAGATGGATGGTATTTATTTATTTCAGGACTTCAATACTTCGAGACTCTAAATTCATTCAATTCCCCTAGAGTTATACCTCCAAAGTTCTTATGCCATCCTTCCACTGCTTGATCTAACAAATTACATTACTCCCAAATTCTTCCCCGGATCTAACGATTGGTGGTATTTTAGGGCTTCGACACTCTCTTACATCGGGAATTTGTGGCTTACCCTATCCTTCCACCATACTCTATCGAACAATCGATAATTAACCCGAAGTTTCTCCTTGATCTGACGGTTGGTGGGATTTCAAGGCTTTGGCACTCTAGGACTCCGAGAATTTGTGGCTTACCCTGTCCTTCCACTATACTCAATCAGATGGTTGAGAATTCACCCAAACTTCTTCCTTGATCCGATGGTTCGTGGGATTTCAGGGCTTTCACAACTTTGTGATTTCATGCCTACACCTTGTCTCCAATAATCGTCAAAGTGGAAAAGTTTCGAAGTCCTGAAGATTTATATCTCCTGCTTCGATCAACTGATGATGATCGATCAGTTCGATCTGACAGATTTCTGGTTATACCTGAAATCTAGATCTGAAAGTTTTAATGTCTCTCGATATGACGGTTGGGACTTATCTCTCTCGGCTTCTGGTTTTACCTTATCTAATGGTTGAATTTGCTCATGATATGGATGTAACAACTGTAATAATCCTCACTGTAATGAGGATCTCTTCACTTTTTATGAACAAAAACTTTTATTGGTTATGTGGGAATTTTGATCCTGATAGAGCTTCCTTTGTAGCACTCCTCCCTTCTGAGATTTTTTACTTATGGTATGTTTGTTGTAGTTGACATCAATGACAACCGATATTCCAACAATATCACCCTTTGGCATTGATGAAAACACAATAAGAACCCCTTATTTTAATCGGGTTTTACTGTTAATCCTCCCCCTTTGACATCAATGACATAAGGGATATTTTTTCACTCACCCTAAGTTGATGCTCCCCCTTTCCATGCGCTCCTTTTTTTTTAATTTGTAGTTTTTAATAGGGTATGGGAATTACTCCCAATTTCTATCTAATATTTTCAAAAGTACTTCTTGGTAGAGGTTTTGTGAATATGTCTGCAATTTTCTCTTTAGTATCAAAATATTCGACTTTGACTACCTTTTGAGAAACATGATCTCTCAGAAAATTGTATTTAATTGGGATATGTTTGGTTTTAGAATGCATAACAAGATTCTTATATATATTTATGGCACGTGTGTTGTCATAGTTAATAGTGATTGGATGATCATATTTCAGTTGTACATCTTCTAGGGTCTGTTCCATCTAGAATACTTGTGTGCAACAAGATGCAACAACAATGTAATATGCCTCTGTTGTTGATAATGATATAGACACTTGCTTTTTACTTAACCATGATACTAGAAATTTTCCCAGGTAGAATGCTCCTCCACTAGTACTTTTCTTTTGATCTACACTACTAGCCCAATATGCATCAGTGTATGCATTCGATGTAAAAAAAAATGTTTTAGGAAACCATAAACGAAACTCGAGGGTTCCTTTAAGATATCTGAGTATCCTTTCTTATTGCCTTCATGTGAGTTTCTTTAGGTGTAGATTGAAATCTACCTACTACTCCTACATCCTGCAATATATTTGGTTTTCTTGTTGTTGCATATAATATGCTACCAACCATTGATATGTACATGGTTTGGTCTACTCTTGGTGAATCATCATCTAGGCTTAGTTTGCATCATGTGACCATGGGAGTGCACATGGGTTTATTGTCTTCCATTTGGAATTTCTTTAGAATTTCATTGATATATTTAGTTTGGGAAATGAATATTCCTTTATCTGTTTGAGTGACTTGTAAACCTAGAAAGAAAGTTAAGTCTGCTAGCATAGACATTTCAAAATCTTTCT